>LUCH01004675.1:2121-47026 GCA_013368495.1 Paragonimus heterotremus | reverse complement strand
TTAACCACAACGCCGGTGACCTTACAATAGGCTTTATCGAATGATCAGGTTCAAACACTAAACCACAGCTTGCCCAATCATTGTGCTTTAGGCAAGTTCACTAAAACAAAAGTAGATAGAAAAACAAAATCATCAAAAACGTTTAATAAAGTTCGACTGTAAGAAGTTTGTGATATAGCTGTTAAGGAGTTCAAGCATTTGGCGGTGTATGAAGATGTGATTAAAGGAGCAACGGTTGGGGCAAAATTCAGCTCGTTCATCACGATGTTGTTAGCAAGTTTTGCTAAGTCTACGAAGTACAGTAGCCGCAAACATCCTTGATGTGGTAGAAATCATGTTAATCCCTTGGTAATTTGCTCACAGTATGTGTGAACTCTTTCTGAAAGTGAGGGCAAGGTCATGCAAACCTTAGTCAGTTGGAACGATTTCAGTGGTTCAAAATATTTAGAGAGGAACATGTTCTACATATTAAAATGATAGTAGGGAGTTCTTCTTGGTTGCGTGCCTTGCGACTTCTCAAGAACGTGATGCCAAGTGACACTTCTGTTTCCAAAGGTTGAGAAATATCAGCAGACCATTGGATACATTGGATGTCCAGAGTTGTGGTTAACAGCGTGAATGGCCATTTGAACAACTGTTGGGAGTAATTTGCCCAGCGTGCTAATCGTTATTTATGGTTTTAGACAAGCGTATCAGTAGCTTCCTAGACTGATTCACCGACGCCTAACTTCCTGTTATATATTGTTTGAATGAAACGGAAAGGCTTCCGGAAGGTCCTGCTAGAAGCAGCTTAGTCTGTTCTGAAAGCGCAGATGTTGCTTCCAGAGCTACAACCAAGTGACCCTGTGAAATGAATTCCATCCGCTGTTTGTTAGAACATTCTGGCGAGCGCTAAGAGGTTGTAGTGAGCACATAGAAGCCAGGTTCCTAGAACAATATTGCCAAACGGAACTGTACCACACCTATGAGTCCCCTACCCTGCGTGTACCTGATGTGTTTTAGTGTCATCGAGTGGGTGGGATCCTAGAACAAATGCTTTCCGGTGTATGTAAAACGCTTGTGTCTCCGCTGTGTTAGGCATGTCAGCCTGCTTTTGACAATAGCGTGGCCTTCGAGCGAAACCTGGAGCAAATCTGACACATATTATTACAGGGGTGCTCCAGATTGCTTCGCGGTGTTGGAAGCGGCCTCGCCACTGACCAGTCGTTGTCCAAGATTCACCTTGGAGGAGGTCGAAAGGAGGCATGTAGACGGATGAGATGGTGAAAATTAGTACGCATCAGAAAAAGACTGGTATTAGCACAAAACTGCAAAAAATCGTTCAACGTCGGCTGTCTTGGGAATACCATGGGAGTGCTGGCCGCCTAGGTGTCGATCGTTAGAACCTTGCCTGCCTAATCGAGTGTTCAAGTCCTCAACCATTTTTACAATGTCACTGCAGCACCATGTGGTGTGCAGAAGTACAGTGAGTCAGCGGTAAAAACAATCTTTAACTGCGTTTGGACTGCAACCTAGGAGGGCATATGTCGCGGTATCACACGTACAGCGTTTGTGATAAGCTCGTCTCTGGGTAGTATCATCTCATCAGATTGCAATATTGCTGACGAGAAGCCCACGCGTATCTCTGAAGCAGGTAATTGGTTTGCTAGGCTTCATTATTTGTGGCATCGGAAAGACGTCGATCAAACACGTGGTTTACAACGATTATGTGCGCTCACCTTTGATCTGCGGATCAGTGACCTGGTGTAGAAAATGAATCTACGCTCCTGGTGTTCAACCACCACCTTCTTTGCTAACCAGCATGTATCGAATGAGTTAACTGCGTGAGCAACGCGACAATCTATCGACGCGTATTCTGACAGTGGGCAAGTACGTGTGTTGGAAGCACGCCAAAAATATAATACTCAGTCAGTACTCGCCATCGAAAACCGATCAAAAGTGAAAAACAAACACTCAGCCCGTTGACCCCCATGTATTGGTATCGACCCTCAAAAATAGAGTGTACAGGGAAACACCCCAAGCTAGCAAGGCGCGGAGTGAGTTGTGGTATTAGCTCCGAGACGGATATTACAAAATGGTTGGCCTGACTAAAACAAAAGTAGGCGAAAAATCAAATTAATCAAAAGTGTACTTCTAAATAGGATTATGAAATTATTATTTACTATGGTTAGTATATGAGGCCGATAACCAATCTAGCGAAAATTCCCACCAGCTCGTGCACTTCGCATGCATTGCTCAACGTGCCTGCTGATTGCTGAAAGAAAACGGATGACACCCAGACGACGACCTGGTTACCCCTTGTGAAATTCCTGACAGCTCCACTGATCAGGTTTGGTGGACGTCACCTTCCCAGCTGGCGAGTTTAAGATCATCCATAACACTGGTTGGAGATGCTCTCTGATATGACGGTGTGTTGTAGTCAGCGGGGCGAGTCTATATTTGTGAAGTTATTGACTCATTTGTTCTTCCTTCTCATGAAGTTTCGCTGTTTTTATTATCTATGCATTCGCATGTATCTGTTACTCTGTACAGGGTCTCCAAAAAGTACATGTGATACGTGTGTTGTGAAGCAGCCAACGGAAATCGAAGATACAGTATTGTTTCATAATAGTAAAGCCATGTTTCAGCAAGATGGCACATGTTGATGGTAAGTGTCTCCGGTGCGTGTACCACAGCTGACAATTGCTCAATCCACACAACTTTTCGAATGTTAAGTATTGCAAACCGGCAGCAAGCAGCAATTTGAGTCGGCCAGGCGAAGATATAACCTTGGTATTTGGAACAACATCCTTCTAGCTGTGACTTCAGTCAATAACAACGAAGGTGATAAGTTTATGGTGTATATCAGAAGACAAGATTGGGGATTACCGGGTAAAGAAACACAACAAACGGGAACGAATAACACAAAATGTTATGACGCAGTGGATGTCACCATAAGGAGTAAACAAGCCGCCAGCATAAAAACTTAGGAGTTACAGTAAGCCCATTATGTGGAATTCATAAGTTATAATAAGTGAATAACTTCTGTGAAAGGACAACACTTTTCGACTTCGATTTCACTGTATTATTGTTTTGTTACTTAATCTCTCACCCATTTCTGTGTTGATAACACTTCGTGTTTAGTCACTGCGTCATCTGTCACCCTTGTTCGCGGCTTGCTTGACCCCACGTTATCCGTTCAATCATCCGAAACACATGATTATTCTTCCGAGTTAATCAATCCGTGCCAATAATTAAACGATTTCAGTGGGACCAGCATAGGTAAACCCGTGACTGTAATCATGAGATTGAATTGGCATTCTTGTGGTATGACAATATTTATGGAAAACAAGTATTTAGAACACAACCACGCTACGCCTGTTCCACACCGTTGTATATACTCGCCTTCCAAAGATAGATAGAAAAATGATTCCGTGAACGCGAGTTTCAACTGTGGCATTCTCACAATGTTCTTGTATCCATGCTGTTCAATATACACTTTGTAACCCCAAATGGCACTTCGGTTTCATTCATAAGTATCGGTCAAACTGACTCTGCACGTTATGTTTTTGTGACAAATGGCCTATAAAGTAGATGGTAATTATGACCAATTTTGTAAAGCTTTGGTTTATCCATTAAACCTATCTATCATTTGCTAGCCTAAATGACATGCAGGCGAAACAGGCTGAAATAACACAACGATTACACTCGAAAGTCATATAGTTAAATCACGTTTTGCTTGCTTTTATCAAAACGCTATTGTTCAAGGAATCATACTAGTTGAAAGCCAAATTTGAGTCATCCACATACAAGGTGATTTGTAGGTACAGAAGCAGGAAGATTGCTGGTGAAAAGTTTAGTCAACCCTTTACTTTCACCATACGACCGCACTGTGCCTGAACTTTAGGTAAGTATAAACTTGCTACATTTTGCACCGGCGCGGGAAACACAAGGTGAATGAAATTGTTTTCTAATAGCGTTGACTGTCCTTCTGTCTTCTATTTTGAACTTCCTTGACAAACAGCGGGGCTGTGACTCAGTCTGTCCAAAACATTCTGTCTGCTTTATTTGGTCGTACTCAGAATATCGTGGAACTGACATAATCCTCTTAGTTGATTGACAATGCTTATCTTAATGTACTTACCTGTGTGAATATGTGTGAGTTCCTGACAAAGAAAATCGGTTTCTCTTTCAACTTCTGAAAGTTTCTGGTGGCAAAATTGACTACGAGAAATTTCTACACAAAACATTCAGTGAGGTCGAGGACTGAACTTACCAAGTTCAAACAGTGTTCACGAAATGTCGAAAGATACCAGGAATTAGTGGGGGCGTTCTTAATGCAATGGATGGTGCAAAACAATGGAACTGAATTACAAGCCAAAAATGAAATGTTTTATCAGAACGCCAGTCACCGGGGTTGTAGGAAGAGTCAGCAAGTGTGCATAGTATAACTTATTCAATAGTGTGTTACAGCTACATTTTATCAAGTTAAACAAATAGTGTAGTGCACTATGGTACAGTAACTAACCGTGATGAACAAAACATGGTGAAATACTTTGTGGACACGACAAGTTCACCGAGAATGAACGAAACGCTACAAATCGGCACTCGACGTACTGATAACGGATATCCAAAAATGGTCAGACAAACTCCGACGGAATTCTGTACCCAAGGTCATAAGTGCTGAACAGCGTGGGTCTTAATACTGTTGAATGTACAGGCTGGAAGTGTGTACTAATGGATAAACGAAATACTGACAAGCAGGCAAGGTCACATGTCTCAGACAAACTGCATAATGTCAAACGGTATAGTACGTGATACACACTGCCACATCATAGAGCCAGTGAAACAGAAAGAACTTCTTGATAGCTGCTTATTCATGTAAATGCACGGTCGGAAATCACTCACACGTCAAGTGGTCCGTTTTTACCGAAGAACTGCATCAGGTAATAAATTCATGAAAACATTCAACGTTCTCAGCTAAAACACAACATTGTTTTTTGCATCATCACTATCGTGCTGCCACGTGTTTCTCCGATAATTTAAAAAGCACGTGAGATGTCCTACATTTTATCAAACATCTAGCCCACTGTCAAAGCAAACGTGACATAAAGGCTGATCTAGGTAGTATCGAAAGCGAAAGAAACGATTGGAAATTTTATGCGAACAGTATTCAAGTGGAGCGTATAATTCACTTGTGAATGAATTCAGATCGGCGACAGACAGTACGTAGGCTGAATCCGACACCTGGCAAGAACTATCTTGTCCACGACATCTAGCAGAAAATAGCATAGTTGTTAAGTACTATATGAATGAATGAATGACACATCTCATGAATGAAAACTAAGAGCAACAACCTACTAACCCAGTTGAGTGATGTTAATTTAGTTGACGCTCTGCACCTGGCCTCATGTTGACAGGTTTACGGTCAACAAGCATCATAAAACATCGCATTGGTTTGTCATATTTATGACACCTTGATCGGAAAGGTTGTTCTATGGAATAAATGGCATTCATCTTATTTCGTCTTATTATTAACTTGAAAGCTATAGTTGAACTTGACCAACCTCCTACTCATTGATGTGACTATTTGTTCAGAAAAATGATGCCGATTGCAGGTTAAAAATGTACAGAAAGTTTCATGTTAGAATGGATTAGGCAGTGGACCTTGTGACACTGTATGTTGTTGTGTGGTTGACACCATGTTCGATCACGACGGTTTGATAAACCACTTCTTGTTCTTTCAGGAACCGCAATCCATTTTTTCGCTTTGCTGTTGTATTGGATTCCTCGACCTAGTTTATCAGTTGAACGGTAACTGTACTGTTTAACCCCATCCTACACGAAAAGCATATCTACCGTTACACTGAAACACCCCTTGCATTCGCGTGAAAATTCCCAATGAGTCATAGAAGAAAACGGTGACGGACAACTGTTTTCGATAATTCTCCATCAGAACAATACGGTTATATAGGTCCAGCAAAATTAAATCTATATTATGGGAACTCCCATTGGTCCATACAATAAAGTACAAAATTCTAAATAAAACGGGTTGAGCCACCCAAACAATGAGTCATTACTGACTGTGATGAGTGGTTAGAACATCTGCTCCGGAGTCGAGGTTGAAGTTGGTGAGGTGACCATTACCAACGGTAAATGCAAGGTTTGTACGAACTTCTTTTGATACCAAAGATTCGAATTTCATTGCTCTACCATAGAGATCAATGGAAGCCCTATTAGAATAGATTTAAATTTAGTGAACACAACTTTAATGACCTGATGAAAAAGTGTCGAAAACAACTGTTCATCACCGTTGATTTCTTGTATTATTTTCTCAGTATCTATTTGGTTTTCAGACCTAAGACCTATCGGCAGGTAACCATTCTGGTTTTTGCTTCAAAGAGATAAGAGCTTCACCTTCTCATTGGCGGACCATCTAGCTAGCCAGCATTGTATTCTGTCGTCAACCCCTAATGTTGATTTGTGGTCATCCATTTCCCCCCTTACCAACCACGACCGTACGAATCACATGAGCACTGTGACAATCACCTCCACTTGTTAAAACTAATGTGAGAACGGTGGATTGTAAGTACCCGAACTACTTATATATTGGCTTTCCAGTTAAGAGGAAACGGTGAATTGATTCGTTTTTGTTCCAGTTTTGAGTTGGCGTCTGCAGTCCTGACTGTTGCGGTCAATAAGACTGTCTTCGGGGTACCACTCGTGGATGACTTGACATTATTACAAAGGTTCTGCTTCGTGAACAGTAAGATCTCAAAAAGTTTACTTATATGTTGAATCGCCTTAACGCTTACGTTCTTTTCATCTGATTACCACCAATGTTTTGATTTTGTCAGTGGTCTCCCCCGCTGGTCGATCCCGATCACTATGTATGTATCACTTCGGAGCAGCCAAGACAGCCTGGTGGATTAATGTTTAGGGAAATAAGTCGACAGACATAGAAGAACAGTGGACAAGATAGTTACACCAGTTATGTTGCATATGGAGGTTATACAGCGAAGATAGCTTTGATACGTTTTGCATTAATTTGGCCGCTGTTAATCTCGTCCAAGTCGATCTATGGGACAGCTAGCAGATAACCATACCAATAATCTTATGGTAGCCAAACCAGTATGTTTAGCGCCTAGTAGTACTTCCTTGTTCGAAAGTTGTCAAATATTCTTTCTGTAATGACCAGCGATCGTATAGCTTCTCTAAAGATCCCAGCTGCAACCGTGTTTTATTGTTTGTCTGTTCTGTTCGCGTGAGTCTGTGTACGTTTGTTACTGAACTCCTGATACGAACTCAGTGCCACTTTTTTCAGCTGCGCAACCAATCGCACGACGCCCAGCCCACCAATTTGTAGCTGGCAAGTGGGCATGCGCTAAACCCTCGTCCACTATTGATTGGAGTTAACAGACAGTAACTGTGCCTCCTCTCGAGGCGATCGGGCAACCTGATCATTATTCACAAGCGAAAGTGGTTGAGTGTTCACATATGATAATTCGGTCGTGCCTAATGTGAGGTCAATGGCGCAGTGGTAAACACGGTTGCCTCATGAACTGAATGTCCGTGGTTCAAGTCCCGGCAGTGGCGATGATATGCACTACTGACGAGCTCTAATGAGAGCGAAACTCGAGTCTAGTGCTTCTTTTCGAAATGGGCCGACTGGAAAGTCTATGGGAATGCGACAGCTGCGATCAATTGTGGGTGATGTTCAATTTATATGAAAATCCAACTCCCCTACTACTCATCTGTAAAACACTTTTCCTGAAGAGTAGTCGAAACGTAGTCCCAACAGGCATCGAACTAAAGAACATAGAGGGGTTTGGAAACAAACCGTATATTTCCAGTAATTTTTGGAAATATAATAAGTAGTTATTTCTAGCTTAGTCTGGGATCAACGATAGCAACCAAGTGAAGAAAGAAAAGAAGTGTAAGGTGGGCTCGAGCCCACTAGGTAACATTCAAAAGTGCGCCAGGCGGAAAGGTTCGTAGAACCTTCGAGTGCGTTAAACAAGGCTAGCATAGGTCCAGGTCAAAAAATCTTGAAGAATTGAATAATAGATGAGTCGTTAGAAAAAGTGCAAGCATGCGCTGAGTACAATTAGTTACGACTGGAAAAAGTGGCAGAGTTCATGTCAGGCCTCCTATAGCAGGCGTACACAGAATTATGCGCACAGAGCAGACAAGTGGGAAAACGCGGTTGCAGCCGTGATCCTTACAGAAGCTACATGATCGCTGGCCGATACCTCCCATTTTCAGAATTATTCACTAATCATACCTTAAGCAATCAAGTCTAAATATCAGTTGAAGCGGTAACAAATACATTTCACATTGAATGATGTCTGCCGTGACAATCATGTATTTTAAACAAACTGCAAAGATGTTTTACATCATCAGATTGCTAGCTTCGTTTTCAGTCATCACGATAAATGCATCATATATGATAGACCACCAATGTTGCATAGATATACTGCATTGAGCTAAGAACGGATGTATTCAAGTCATGTGACCTAAATTCAATCGTTCATGTCAGTTGACCAGTATCGATCATAGTTGTAAGCGTAGCAAGATGCACACTGTGGTGGGCAGCGTCTCCATTAGGTACGTATCGATCTGTCGATAGTTATTCATGCAATGATTGTGATGCAAGAGAAACCTAAAAGTATCTCAGTCACAACTCACAAGTGATTTCAAAACTGAAATATCTATCTGACTGAAAATAACTGGCTTGTATCTTGTTAAATGGATGAAACTTACGCTATCTGGGGGTAACAATAATCATATTGGTGGATCTGCTTTCTGATAAAAAAACAAGAGGTCACATCTTTAGAGAGAGAGCAAAGCTCGACAATCTGGGTCAACTCTGGTGGTTAAAAGGCATTTCCCCAAAGCTTAAGTAATGCGTGTAAACTGTGATAATGAGAGATGGTCCGTCGAAGTAGAAGATATGGGTCGTCTTTAAATATTCTACCACTGAGTTTAATAGCGTGCATCTGGTGGCACTAACAGACAGGTGCATACACGAAAGAATGAGCTAGTCGCTAAAAATGTCAATCAGCCGTCGATTACGCTGAACACACTTTACAGGTTTCGTTACTAACACCAAATCAATTTTGGTTCCCACTGCCGTGTTATCTGATTGAGTGGTCTGAAAAAATAGGAACAGTTAGTGAAACGTGATACTGTAAACTGTAAAGAAGCTATCCTGGAGATGTGATTGTATCGGCCGTAGCAACTGGATTGTTTGCTTGCAATGTGAGTTTGGATCTAAGTAAGTTTGGATCTAGCGGTTAATTGTAAATCCCTACTTCATTTTACTCAACAAAGTAAAACTTTCGTGAGTGTGCAGTAATTGAAGAGTGTGCAGAATGTGGTCGATTCCAATTGGTATTTGTTGGTGCGGAAGAAGCTGCCCACGAACAAGATCAATTTTGTCATGTTTGCAAATAAGCACGCTGAAGCTTCACAGGACGTTTTGCATTTATGCAGAATAATATCTGTCGTTGACGTGCACTATGCAGTTTGAACATTTATTCAGAACCTTAAAGCAGAGTACGAGAGTCATTGTTTCATTCGGCTGAAGAGTGCGTACTCTCCACTGGTAGTTTGAAACACGTTCAGAACTAATCATCAATTCAGCTTATGCGAACACAATTGATGGTTATCTTCCTTAAGTTGACGGTCAAAATTCCTCCCAAAATGGTCGACGGATTATAAATACAAGTGCAATTTGAGAACTTGTGTGATCAACTAAGAGACTTCTACCCAACATCTCACGGCAATGAATAGTGGTTTCCGATTAAACTGGTCGATGCTTCGAACCATGTCCAAACTTCACCAATGCATCAGCAAAGCCATTTTGTGTCGGACCACTGTTAAGCTGTTCAGCACCTGCAAGAGATGATAGACGTGGGTTACTATCAACCAGACGAAGGCTCAGGTAGAGTTGTCATGAACAAAGTTGAGTATGAGCTTACAACAAAAGTTTTCTCGTAGGCACTTAGACACTGCAGCTGACAGAAATAGTTTGCGAAAAATCTCGAGCTAACTCTGAATTCTGCTTCTGTTTGGATAAATCTAAGAACGTCAATAGGGAGAAACGGAATCAAACAGAATTCGTGCAACACAGTCCAAACTTACTTTGGAAACACAAGCTTGTCTTCCCATTAGGACAAGTGCTGCTCATAAATGACTCAGCGTGCCACAAGTTTGTCAAGCGGCTTGTACATCTTTTCCACTCTGTCTGTCAGATACTCAACCTTTGTTGGTTTAGATGCACTTTATTGGCTTTGACTCTACTCGCAAACACCCTTCATCCAGAAAGAATCGAATTTTATTAAAACACTTCATCCCCTTCAGAAGTTTGAACAAAACAGTCAGAAAACGAAAGCTGGTAGATGCAATTATGTCGTATTGACTCATCAGTACCACATTTACAATAACATGAAACGGTTGTTTTATATCCAACAGACAGGGGGTAAGTTGGATGGTCAATCGGTGGGTTAATAAAGGTCACTAAGTCCAGGGAAGGGTCAAGTTTACGAGCAACTGTTTCTGAACACACAGGGTCGGATTTAGTCGATTGATTGCGACAGCTTCAGCGATCCGCAAGAATCTTGGATTCTAGTGACGTAATAGGATTCTGAATGCACAAACTGGATCGATAATGTGTCCAGTGGTCAGGACGTGTCTTGCGACTGCGGACGCTGGTTGTTTGCGTGTTTCAAAAACATTGTCGTTCTTCTGTAGTACAGAGTTCTGTACCCACTTGGGCAAATGTTCCTTCACTCTGGAGATCAAGCACCTCTCGGTTCTGCCTATGTAACTTTCTTTGCAGTTACATGTAAATTGGTAGACACAATGTGAGGTGGCACCGACAGGCTAATCTCCTTTGACTGAAGGGACAGGCAGTTTCTGGGTCCGGGCTAGTACACAGAGTTCCGCTGCGTTAAATGTCCGTTTAATTGAATTCACTAGTCTTTGAGTTGTTTGATGCATGTTATTAGTTCGTTTCTTGTCGTGATTAATCTACCTGTATTCTAGCTGAGAATATCCGGTTTACCTTTGGAAGACTATCTTCCAAACAAATGGATATGGAAGTGATCGGGAGACCCTTGGGCCAAACGCTAGCTAGTACATTTTCGTGAAGGATTGAACTGTTTGATATAGCATGTAATACTAGCCTCTCTAAGAGATATATTAGTGTTGTGATCCAAGAACGCGGATGACACAAGGGTTATTTATTCGACAGAGCAATACACGGGTTAAGCATGTAAACCAAACCTGACACAAAGCCACTTATTTGCACGCAGTATTCGGCCTCAGACAGTCTCGGCTACCACAGATGTCAGTGCTCAGTTCCATTGAGTAGCAGGGACTGTTATGAGTGATGCTGCACCTTGATGATCCTTCTTGCAGTCTTCTTGTGGCTTGTAGGTTGTCAAAAAATATGCCTGCTACTGAATAGCCGCGGTATCAGTAGTATATTACGATCGCTGAACTCCACTGCATTATGATTATATCTGGGTCTTTTCCATTCGTACTTATTTCATTTTTAAGCCTTCCGGACTACGTTCATTTCAACGTTCTTGTTTTTCAAAAGGAAGTATTGAAAGACAGTTTAGTTTTTCCGTACATTTCGCTCATTCGGGGACAGGGTGACTCACTGGAACTCACAGCTCACTACAGATCCAATTGGATCGGTCAGTATTCACAGTTGGCTTTATTTGCGCTAGTTATATACGAGGTCTGGTGGAAGCGCTGCTTTGCAGAGCTCGACAGATCTGCAGCAATGACTGTTTATAATGAGAGGCCAAAGGGGTCAAAACGGTACCGCTCACAGGTGGATATTGGGAGAAATGTGTTGGCATTCGCGGCCAGCAAAGATCTATCAAGTCTGTTGCACATGTTGTTTCTAAGATGTGGATCTTTTAAAAACGATTACATCGCAGGTGAAGTAAACTGAAAATTGCAGTCTGTCCCGACTCGTACTCACCCTGAGACTTAACTTTGCGTGTTTCTCATCTTGTTCAGAATCGCATTCTATCAGAAAATATCTGTCTGACGTCGGTATGACGTCTACATTGACAGAACACATCGACACCTACCACAAAGAATGACTGGATGTATTCCTAGGGGTTTTCTGTGCGCGGCGATGCGCTGGCGATGGTAACAGAAAGAGTGAACCCAAATCCTTCTTTGTCCATTACAAAGAAGTTCATAGAAACGATTCGTATTTTTGACCCAGACGACTTCGTTTGATACTTTATCGCCCAATAATCCATGTTTGGACGGGATAAAAAGTTAACTGTTGATGGATACCGAGACTCAGCAGATGAAAGCTATGTGACCATATTTGGATCACACACGAAGCGATCCACCTTTTAAAGTAGACGTGGCATTGAGATTGGATGAACGAACGCTCAGTAAAGATCATACTGTTAGACGAAATAATGTTTGCATCACCAACCTCATGGCATACATGCCAAGCAAATAACTTACTACATTGATGTGGACGTTTTGTTTGAACCGCGAACCTGTCCCCACAGAAGTGAGAACACAAATTCCTAATCTTTAGAGTAATTCCCTCGATAAAATCAAGTTGGATAGTCAATTCATTACACTGTACCGGGCAAAGAATAAAGACCACATTTTTCAGCACTCAACTACACCAAATTGTGCCGGCTAGGTTATCTTGTTGGAACCACCACAGTTTTACGCCACAGTAGAAACAAATGTGGGATCGGCGTTGTTGGGCACAGGTTGCAGATGTACTACAGCCCATGCACCTGTTGGCAATGACCGTTTACTGTCTGTGAAAATTTATACCATGTGGATATTTTGAATATATGAGTTTGATGTGAACGCACATGCATGTTTATATCAGTAAGTGGGATTCTATAATCGAGTAGGTGACGACAGTTTGTGAACTTCACAGAAAGAAAACAACTAATCGCCACTTAACATTTCAAAACTTATCAAAGTGTACACACTCGTCATTTTCTAAGAAAAGCCGAGTACATTTTTAGTCTACGATTAAAATAAATGCGTAATCAACGCTGCCAATAACATGCAGATACACAGCACAAACGGCTTCCCTAGGCAATGGCAGTTCATGCGGAAATTTTATCATTGTGATTGTTATGAGTGCGTGAAAATGCATTTAAAAAAGACTGCGTGTTAACCTGGATTTTACAATCGATTTAGTGACGGAACCGAAGAACAAACAGTTCACCGCTGAATGAATAATGAATACATCCACTAAAAACAACACTGTTTCACACGCCCGCAAGCAGACGTCCTGTAAACCCTATAGCTTGCAATCTTACAAAGAAGTGATCATTTCACAGTGTGAACAATCTGATGCCATGCAATAAGTCTCACTTCCTAGTGAGTTTTGGGCTTACCGAAAATTCGCAGGTGTCAGGTAAATTCGTTGGGATGATGTTCTTGGATGAAACCATTTAAATCATGAATGCAACTTACGACATTTTGTTTTACTATTGTTACTGAATGAAGCATTATGGAAGAGTTCCAAGGAGAGACTAATGTCCTGTGAAGAGTAGAAGCTTGAAAAACCTCCGTCTAGTGTGCAAACCTATAGGTTTATGAGCTGAAATTGTGTGCTATTCATTGCAGAATTTAACTGCTCATCGACAGTCTTACTACATTAGCTCACTGGCAAGGTTCCACGATAAGCACAGGTTAGCAGTGTTTTGCTTCTAGTTAAAAGTGAGGGTCACCCGTTTATAACAGCGGCCATGTATGGCAGCTCATGGTTTTAGGTTTAGATATATCATGACTGTTCTGCTTCTAATGTTAAATGTGTCGATCAAGGGAAGTAACTGGCATCAGTTACAATTAGATCACAAAAGCCAGTAAAGGATGTTAGGAACATTCATCGTTCAGTTCGCACTACCTTTTTGATCAATCGGCTGTTATAAACCCTCTCAGTGGCATCGTACCGTGTTATGTAGTTCACTAATACGGTTCCGTAAAAGTCTATTTGGAATTTCCCTTTGAACTGTAAATTGCCCGAGAATCGTAGGTTGTATGTGTTTGTACTAGTTTCATTATTTATCCAGTTTCAGAAATATACTTCGAAGATGACCGATCAGTAAATTTTCACAGTGAGTGTTTGCTCATCTAAGCTTAAATTGTTAATGTCTGAAATCCACTAACTATACAGGATGCTGTAAAAGGGATTACTCAATTTGTCGATTATGAAAATGTGGTTGCTGTTTGAGCGGAACTTTAAGTGTAATGGCTTCACTGGGAACGTCGCCTTAAGTGTCAACTTGATAGATTGGCCAGTTAGTTTCTCGTCTGCCTATGAAAACGATCCTTCAAATAAAAGCGAGCAAAACGTTTAGCCCGACTAACAGAATTTTGTACGAAGTTTCTGCTTGGTCGTTAAACTCCTAAGGGCCGATAAAAATCGCCAGACCGGAAGGTAAACATAGTAATCGTTAACAATTTCCTGTTCTAGAGCGTGGGACATCAAAGTATTCATTCCACCATGTTGACGCACAGGTTTACAGAGCAAAACCACACGTATCAGTTTGTACTAAACACCAGGCTGCCTTTTGGTGTGGTTCTTCAGGATTACTTTAAACATGTTGGATAGGATTATCCCTCAGTCGAATAGACAGATGAACGATAAACGGCGGTCAAATTTTTTTGGTCTCACTGAAGAGTATGTGTAGAGTAATGGAGAAACTACTGATCCCCACAAAAGCAACTTAGAGTATAGTGATAACACCGAGAGTGAACCAGAGTAGGCCGATTAAAAATGTAATCGGTATCATATCGCACTTCAAAATTTACTATTTCAATCGGATCATTCAACCTGTTACTCTCAAACTCTAACTCTATCAAGAAACAAGTAGAGGAACAGAGTAAGTCATTCACATGCTGTTACATTCACTATTATCCTACCCATCCATGAGCGTTTAACTTGGATATTAGGCTTTTTATCTAGAAGCATGTCGTAGGACTTGGCTGGCGGTTCAAAGACGTAATCTGCAATAACAAACGCTCGTTGCCGATATGCAAAATCTGAGGCAGGAAAACACAGATTGATTATATGGACCCATTAACTACAGGTAGCATGGTAGAGGTAAACCGAATGGTGAGATTTGTACCGTCAGGTCTACTTAAACGGCGCTGCGTTAGACATTGAAAATGGCAATATTCGACTGATTTTGAGCTTACAAAAGCGTTACACTTTTACAGAATGATAAAGTCGTTCTGTTCACGGACAAATTTGTCACCTTACGTGGCCATTTTCTATAAATGACTCACGGCTAAAGTTTAGAACACGAAGTAGTTTAGAGTACGTTTCAAAAATTTGGTAAACAGACTTTGAGTATCAAGAGAACTGCATTTAAATTTCCAACTGGCCAGGTGTTAAACACAAGTATACTGTACGTATGACAATTTGATTCAAACGGCCAATAACAATGGTATTCAATGCTTTGCATTGTATAATAACGTGATGTTCAAGCAACACGCTTAACAAGGCACATTTAACATATAGGGGTTAGTTGAGAAGATATATAGATGCATGAAAACTTGGAACAAGTATGAAAGGACAACCTCGTCATAAGTATAAGTTTGATTGGATATTTTCATTGACGTATTTTTCAAACAAGTTCTAAAGAGATATCACACACACCTGTAGGCTTATCAGATGTTAACTGATGGAAACCTGTCATAGGTATGGAGTTGCGCTAGCTCAAAGGTAACGTTATTAATTTGCGAAGTGGACGGTTGCGGGTTCGTGTGCGGTTGTTGTTGCTGCCCCAGTTCAAGTTTAGGCAACCTAACACTATCCAGTCCGTATGTGAATTGGTATATTGCAAAGTAACAAACGCGTTGTGGCATAAGAGGTGGACGCTTGCACTTCCGATACTTCATAATAAATAGCAAGTTCAGGTAGTCAACTGCTATTGCAAACTTCGATAACCCCATTTGTGCAAAAGAGTTACACGATCATTTCTCCAGGTCTCGGCTTGTCTGGCATTGAGGGGAAGATATAGTGGTTGTGATTAGAAAGGAATGCACCGACAGAATGTGAAATACTCTCTCAAACTGAAGCAGACTTAACGAACCGACAAGACGATTCCGATCAAGGCTCAGAGCGTATTTAATCCAGGAAAACACTCGCAACATGGAAACTCAAGTTGGACGACCCAAACTGGCAGACCCTATCATATCATTGGATGAGAAGATGCACAATCTAACTCGGCATTCGAGACCTGACCTTTACACCAACAATCTATCTATTGCACTACGACGAATCGGCAGGGATACTAATTTGAACTAATCCGTCAGAATGTAACCTAGTCGACGTGACACGTCTGGTTTCATTGCCAGTCTGAAGGATCAATCAACCATTCATTATGGGCGACAACATGATTGGCTGTTCCTAAGGTACAATTTGATTTTAACGCTAACTTGTGCTATCATGTTGGCACAGTCACAATAAGGGTCTCACAAGGCTTACTGAACCGTCAACAACTACAGCACACATTACGATATATGTACCGTTATCGACGATTAGCAGACGATATGTTTACCCTGTTGAACTCTGAGACTGATCTACCTGGTCAGACACCTCCTTCCGTTTCTTAGGTGTAATTCGGAAAAGACAAACTGATGGAACTTCACAGCGTCAGGGTTAATGCACACCAACACATATTGGACGATAAATTGGCAGACGTTAAACCTTATCCATCATCTCGCCAGTAGAACACTGAATGAATTACGTCGAACGTTTCAGTGGGGTGACAGCAGAAAACAATTTCAAACGAGAGGATGCACAACAGATGCAGTAACGAGAAATGAGTAAAAATAAGGTGTTCCGGTCGGCTCAACTGACGAAACTTGACCTAGGCATCAATACGTCCACGCTGAAACGACTACAAAGATTTCTAGTGTACTGGAAGCCAACACTAATAGACAATTTTGTACTGGATGTACCTGTGACATGGCTTGGTCGAGGTCAGTGGACGGAAGCCTACACCTCACACTCGTTTCCTGGCTTTGTTCATTCGAAAGTACACCAAACAGGGGCGTTCGGATGAAAACGACTGCCAGTGGCAACGTTATATGTGTTCCGGTGTCCTTCGAGGTTGGTGACCGCGACGAATTAATTCAGATATGGATGTCGCCAATCCTGTGCGTAGCAGTGATGACGAGAATCATTCTTAAAAATGATCATAATAGGGAAAATCACACTAACTGGAAGCTTCGGTAACCACCTGCACACACGCATGTCAAAGAGCGTTTCCAACCAATGGTAGAGACACCTAGTTAAGATGGATTATTCTGGAGCCAATGAAATTCATAATCAGTTTGTGAGAATGCTCAGTTTGAGAAAATGAACCTTATCTCGGGGAACTAATACAACAATACTACCTCAACTGAATTTGACCCATATATTTTCGTAAATGCATCGGAGTTGAGTTTGCATCATGCGTGGAGATAATCGGTTGATTTAAGTTACACGCAGTTTGGAAAAGGGCCAAACAGAATATGGGTTTATATTTCCATGGTTCGATGCTCAGATAGAAAATAATTGGATGATTAACTTCTGATTTGAGTTAATAGACGACGAGTGTTTAAAACAACGACATTCTTGAATAAGTGTTATAAGGATGTAGAGGGAAAAGAGATCACACCGAAGTTGGTAAGTGTGACGGTCATAGAGACTAGGCAAAAGAACTTAATTAGCGTCAAATCGATGCCTTCATGAGCTTACCTAATTATACTAAGAGTGTAAAATTTAAAGAAACGAATAAATGTGTCCTATCATGTTCGAAATGGTGCTGTTGAGCGAGCAGCGTCCGCATAAGTCCTGAAAGCTCCACCGCTTGGGTCACATGCCACGAAACATGTGTTGTTGTAAGGTGGTTCTCTGAAATTCACACATTTAGAATTGACTAGTGTGACATATCGTGTTTCCGGTGGCTTGAACGTGTCCGTTTTCTCATATGAATCTGAATCCGCATATGGCATGAAGGCCAATTTTGATGTGTTCGATAGTGAACCAACTTGGCTGTCGGTGTGATCAAACTGAGTCTCACATTCTGGACATTGCAGAGGTGTGATGGAATCCGTCATAAGTTTCTGCGTTTTATTTTGATTCCATAAATCACGAACACTCTTCATTTGTAGACGACTGGTGGTGCGGGCCAACGCGGGATCATCTTCCGTTCCTGTGACCAACGAAAAAGGGTTGGAACGCCAAAAACTATTCTGTTCAAGAAACTTAACAGTCCGGGAAATTTTTTCTAACGATGGCACGGTTGTATTCTTGCTGCGAATAATAGCGTCAAAGACAGCAGCTTCGGAATGAATTCGAGCAATCGCATCATCAAGCAAATCCGGCTGGTCTTTCCAAACGCTTCTGGTTTTCGATTTCCAACAGAATTTCTCCACTAATTCTGCAACCGTGTTCATTTAGGCACCTTCCAGCTGTGCCAGAGGAATCGATTTTCTATTTTGAAATTAAACAGCTGGCTTTGTGGCAGCAGAGTTAATCAGCTGATATCCAGACCATCCGATGGCCTTAACAGCGACCTGTAATTCTGTTCATCACTCATCCAAAGGCCCTGCCATCCAAAACCAGATAAGGAAACCCTACGTAGGATATCGATTCTTTGTTCCAGACAAAGAAGACTGTTTGAAGCCTTTCACATCAACCACTGACCGACGACTGCTACGAATAATGAACATTACTGAATGCACGATACACATATCCCAGACAATTACGTTGCATCGAGGACAGTATATGAGAAAAGTGTTGATCACTGGATCTACACGAACTAACGTCACGAACTGTGTACACCAGATCGAAGAAAGTTTTCCACAATTCTATGCTCTTGCACCCCTTCAACGATCATTGGATGAATTAAAGCAACCCAAACTCAGTGACATCAAACGTTGTGTGACTATGGAAAATGTGACCGACACAGGTCCGGTTGAAGTAACCTATTATAAACTACACTTTTTCATCTCAGCCGGATGTCAAAAAGCCTATGAACACTGGCGGAAAGGTCGCGTGGCTCGAATTATCGAAAAAATGGACTGTCACTTAGTTGTCTCTCAAAGAGACCATCCTGATGTCGGATTTATTAGGCGGTATGCTGTAATACTTGGATCCAAGCGACAGAACGTTATGCAAGCATACAAACTTTTCTCTGCTAGCTTCATAGACAGATTCACATAAGGTCTGTGTAACAATATACGTGAAATTTTTGCAAGTCTAAGTTTTCACGAATTTATTATGAAGGATGTAGTGGTAAAGGCAAGCTGTGGCTGTTACAGAAGAGGACATTAATATGTAAATTATTTTAGGATGTATTTAGGTTGTGGGTGTAACTATTAACAAGGATAACATCGTTAGTCAGTTAAAACACCCGTCGTCTATAATCGACCGAATAGCCAGAGAGTATCGTGTTCAGTCACGGAGGCATGCACATGGAGCCCTCACAGCTGGAAATAGACAGAGGTAATCAGGATTCCTAAAGAAGCCCCATAACTGACAGATACAATCAGCTTGTAAATAATATCCTTTATTTTGGTTTGTATGTGAAATTATAAGAAGCAGGCCGAATCAAATTGCGCGAAATTAATAAAAGTGAACAGTTGTCATATCACAAATAATTGTCATTTGTACACAGAACCTACTTAAATCCATAGTACTAAAAGCTTCAATCCGCTAAGTATTTTTATGTGTCATTAATCAGACAGGTAGCAGAGGGAAACTGATCAGACTATGACACAAGCTTTCTATTCAGATGCTGATGGCAATACTCATCTTCATAAAATCCTCTCCATGAAGTTGATAGGCATAAGATAGATGTTACAAATAAGACAAAAGTGTTATCCGGAGAGTGTAATCTATAACACATCGGTATGTAACATTGGTAGAATTTACGAAGAGAATCAATAGGTGTCTGAACATAGAATGCGCCTCCTTACCAAATCAAATGCAAATCGAAAACAAGTCACCTTTTGAGAGCAACGGAAACACTGGGCATTAAATAAATGAACTTCACCAAGTGTGTGCAAACAGAAACCAGTAGGCTAAATAATGTTCACTTTCGATAGCCAAGTGTGCAGTGTAATAAGCAGACAACCATGCAGGCAACGACTTTAAACAAATGGCATTGTGACTCGAACTGCTGTCTATCGCAACAGTTACGAGGTTCCAGATGGACATTAACATATACCACCTGTCAAAGATGGGGTGTCAGTAGTGGTGTTGCTCACTCGCGTCAATGCAGGCAATTAGTTCAATCAACACTCAGTTTTTGTTCGAGTTCCCTGGAGTGCATCATGGGAAGCACACCCGGGGATCAGGAGCCACTGATACGCCGTCACAGCCGTGATGAGCTAAATGAATGATAAGTTCCGGGATCACCCACGTGCGCTTGCTATGCTGAGCGGTAAGTTAAAACACTGGATTATCAGTGTGTAAATTACACGAACCAGAAAGTAAGGTGACATCCGTTATATTACCATCTCATTAGAGATGTTGGACAAAGAGACTCGGACGAATTTAATTCCAAATTAATCACTGTAACGTCTACTTGACTTCCCCGAACTTAAACTGTGCCCCCATTCGAACACAATGATAATGGCACCACACATCTCTACTATTGGTTGGATCTTGATCTTTTGTTTGCAAAAGTGCATTTTGTGGCAGGCACTGTTTAACATTTGGTTAATCACTCTTAAGCTTCGATAAAGCAGCTGGGCGTGGAATCGAACAACTGTCAGAATCTACGGAAATCAAGTCGCATGACCCCTTATGGAAGAGCTGTGAGCAGTACGCACGCCGTAAACGTTAAGTCAACGAGCAACTTGATTGCCAATCGCTACGTCCAACACAACTCGGAAAGGTTACAAAAAAAAAGAAATTGGTCGTGTTTATCAAAACAGAGTTTTTAAAACAAACACAAACTTGTGAGGTCCACCGTTCTGCAGTTGGTCAACTGATCTCATTCTAATCAAGCCTTGGAAAGTCCCGCGCAAAAAGAAGCACACAAGCTAAAAAAAGGCAGTAATATTGCACGCAATATAGGCAAAACTACACAGAGTGTGAAAACAAGGCTCGAAAAGAGCAAAGAGGCGCAAACCCTTAATTTTTCTTAACATATAAACGGAAGTTTGGAATGTTCCATCAGTGCCGAATACAGTGTACACAGAAAAGGCACTTGATACGTTTAAGAGATCCATGGACACGACGATCACATGGGTAACCTTAGATTGAGTTAGTAGCATACTGGTCTGAACAGCGGACACAGGAGATTGACGTAAACGACGGTATCTCGTGAACACGTACACGGAAGACAAGGGCAAGGAATGTGTACACAGTGGAAAACAGAAAACACGAACGAGCGTTTTCTCGGACAGAACAGTAAGGACAACGTAATCAGCAAATAAGTGAAACATGAGACCAGTACGTTCAGAAGCAATACAAGGGAGAACCGGTAAACTGAACTGCAAACTCGAATGTAGCCGGCAGCAGACGAGCTGGTAGAGCAACACATAGCAGACCTCTGGAGAAATGACCTGACACCGGCGGGGCTATCACAGAGGGCCGATGGGACTGGGCCTAATGGTTCCACCGTTATGATGTGTCCGAAGCATCTGCGGTCGGAGGCTTGCGGAAAGTCCATGTCGTACCATTCCATTCGAAATACTTCACAGGAAACGGAATACGGTGACGTGTGCGGAATTTTTCGCTCGACCGTTGTCTTTCCTCAAGCTGGGTAAGTAGGTGTAAGAGGGGAGAGGGCGGGTAATAAGATTTTCGATTAACGAACATCGAAGAAGACGGACAAAACAACTAGGTCAAAAATGACTGGAAGTACATCGGACCGTTTATGCAATGCAAACTGCTACGGCAGATTTCACCACAGAATCACCACAGATATCACCGTTACACGGTTACATCGTCTAAACACCACACAAACACATTTGGAGCTGTTGTGTGGTCGAACAAACTAGCTTCCTAGCCTAGTGGGAACAGTTTCGAAATAAGACCATAATTGCGTATGAGTAGCATAATATCACTCAAAATGTTATACAAGCCCTCCAACACTTCTCATATCCTTTCATCGGCTGTGGGAAGAATTACACTATTCCAGCTTAGCACCACCTCAATCGAGCGATGTGCGAGAATACACAAACCGCACTAGCGGTCACTGAGTGAGTAGCAAATTGGCGAGATCAGCTGAGATAGTATCATACAAGTAGGCCGCTGAGTCATATTGTATGATAGTTGATTAGATAAACGTGAAAACCGTTAGAATCGAGACCGGCTGCTGACTAAAAAACAATCGGGCACAAGAAAACTGGAAGGAGAAAGTAGGACAATAACCATCTTGACAAAGCAGTCAGTACAAGTATATGGGCAATCGAGCCACTTAATAACGCACCGGATAGGCTGAAGCATAACATACACATTGGGAAACAACAGTAATTTTAATGAACCAGTTTACAATAGAAGAGCGAAAAGTCTTGTCAATCAAACTGTTAAATCGAAAGCTCTGAGAGTGGAACATCGGACTAATTTCTCATCTTGACTTTGGTATCTGGGACGTACATTATTTTATTGAGAATTTACTGAAAATATGCGAAAATACCGGGTATAACACATGGGCTGGTCGATCGATGACAAACTGAATTGAAAGCAGTCACCAGTATATTAGGAGCAGCAGTTTATCTCTCCGGGTTACGGCATTCGTGACTCACCTAGTCTGTGACTGAAAACATTATGGGGGATATGGTGGCTAATAGGGTTCAGCAACATGAGTGCTGGTGTTACTCAACGTCACTGTCTGTGAAATAATGACATTCGATGAGGCGGTGTAATGAAAGCCGCAGGAAAGCAGCCGTCGTCCGGATGTTATTGTACTCTCACTTACAACTAGGTTGTTAGCAAGATGCAGCCACTTCGACATTGATTGTATGAGTTTGGATACAAGGATTTCGATAACTGGAATCCATCCATTTGCCTGATCTCTTCTCTATGGTAGCTAACCATCAATATCACCCACCGATGTAATGCTGGTAGGGATAAGGATGATGATCACGATAAACGGTCCTCATTCATACACGAAGTCATTAGTAACAATTATCTTACACCCATCCGTCAGAAAGAAGCTGTGTTCCGGTCACCTTATCATACTCGTGACTGGAGTGTAGGCGAGACGGTTGGGATAAAATTTGAGTGTTATCAATGCCGGTTACGCTGAACCCACTGAAGTGAAGAAAAGCGATTTGAACTAACAGATCATCTCAAATTGTAGACACCGAGGAATAACTTGGGGGTGGAGGCGAGTATCTACACAATAAAAGTATATACACACTAATGTATACCTCGCGTTTTTTCTCCGTGGCCAACTGTACATCACCAGACCGTAGAGCATTCGTTACATGTTGCCACAAACGTCGAGATTCCTCCGGTCGCTGTACCTCTATCGGCCGCACGCATTTCCGATTGACGGGCAACGTGCTGACGTCGACGGACCACTTCTTGCCATCCTACGGGAAACAAACGATCATGTGCAGCATGATTAGCACGTAAATAAATTAGGTATAATTATGGAGAAGGTGGTTGATCGACCGCCTAAAATACCACAAGATCAAACGCAATAAATACATTCATTCATAACATGAGTCCTATGTATGAGAAGGGTGTCGAGGAAAGTGAAATCAAGGAGATCACGGCTAAATCGCATGTGTAGAATGTGGTAAGATAATGAATAAATGAGCAACACAGCAGAACACTCATTTCGAAAAGTTCGCAACTGTTTTGTGCCCCCGAACAACAACAGTTCATCAACCCAACGCAAATAATGTGAAATTGGAAAACAAAAGTACCGGAGAGGAAAAAAGGTATAGAAACAGCGCGTGATTCTGGAGTCATATTTGCTACAAACTACATCTGCTTTTGAGCAAACACAAAATAACATTAGAGGTAGTCGCTCAATGTTTGGCAGAAATAACTTGAATTAAGAATGCAGGACCAGTATAGCACCTTAGAGTCACGTTTGCGCAGGCTGACCAACCGCACGCTTTTCATTTGTTATACGATTAGCCAATCCAGACATTGCTAACTGACTGTTTGGATTGGTAGGCTACATGCTGAATCGATTAAGACTTAGATGGTTAGGCCATGTACTAAGGATGCCAGCTAATCGTTTGCCACACCGAGCACTGTTTGCCGACGCTTCAACAGATTGGCACAAGGTGCGAGGTGGACAGATGATGACCTGACGTAGACAAATGAAATCGTTCACGAGGGGGTTGGGCACTGTAGATCGGGTTCGTCTCCCGGGTTGGGGCCCTCACGACTGACAGAGTCGATGGCTTGAAACTTTAGGTGAGATGGCGGCTAACCGAGCTCAGTGGCGTGAGTGCACTTAATGACGCGAGACGGTGAAAGCCGTGAAGAAGCTGTCTTGATGATGACGCCTTACTTTCACTTACAGCTCGGTTGTTTGTTTGCAAAGTGTAGGCACCTTGATGTTGTATGTTTGAATATAGACATAGCTATTTTTAGTGACTAGGTCCCCTCCCCTTTCCCTTTCTTTTCTTCTCTCTTCCTATACAGGGTTTGTTTTTTATTCTTCTTCATGGTTACGTGGCAGTTAAGCATCAGTGTGAACCACTGATGTATTGCTGTCCACGACGATGATGATAAACTGAATAAAATAAAAAAGCATTCAGCTTCTGTTAACAGTTCAGTACTATACTATACGTGTTATTGCTTACTGATTCCAGTTAATCCGGTCGAGACATAAAAAAGTAATATGCGTAGGGCGATCAGCCTCTAACTGCAAGTAAACAAAGCAGCTACAGTTTTAAATGCTCTAATTTAACCATGTGTGATCGACTTTTGGTTGATAGCATTTGCTTACGACGTGTAGAAGCTGTTTTTCCATTCCACATTAGTTTTAATCAACGCTGGGACGAGAACACACACACACATACACACCTGTTCCTCAGAAAAAAGAGGATACTGCTAACCCTTCCCTCGTGGTATCATGGTTGTCCACTCAGTGAATCATGTCAAACTGACAGTTCCAAGCCATCGGATCGGTTCACCATCTGTGATGTATTAGCAATCAGAAAGACTCTAGCTAGTAGGCGTTCTTTGTGGTTACGGAAATCACTTTTTAGCACACTCGGATGGTCGAAGTCAATTTGATGTTGGATTGTGTCCCGACAAACGAATCATGTTCCTGTTTCCGGAGTTTCTGAGCAGGGTGGATTGCAGCGTCCAAACCTCACAGACCATAAAAACAAAGCACGTTCGTGGAGAAGACAAATGACAAGAGTGAGTTGCAACCGTTCAACCAGCCAGGATCCGACTATAAAAAAGGGCACGGTTCTCGTTCCTAATACGTTTTACTTCGGTGTATGTGCCTATGGTTGTTTCTGTCGAGCATATAGGTGTCATTTGTCAAGTAACCGTTTCTCATACGAACGCACCGTATTTTTCAACTCTCCGTCTGACTGACAAAAATGAACAATGCAAAACAATAGAAATTCGCTACGAAAAAGCCAGCGCTTTCATTATAAGACGATTTGAACTTTACTAGGCTTTAGTGGTCGATCGGAGTACTATTATCACGGTGAAGTATTCGGTCGTTCAAGAAGGTCAATCGGGATAACAGTTGTTCTGGCAGTAAGTCCTTGTAGATCAAGTCATCGACGGTATGATCCAAAAAGACCAGCTCACTCACTTCAGTTGACTGGACAGCAGTTCACGCATGGAGATTTGTGCAGCTGTTGAATGGCTCGACTCTGAATCTCCATATGAATGCTTTTCTATCTAGCTTCCTGTAACGAAATGATGTGTCACCAGTTCGCTCTCCACATTCCGGCTGACTGCCACATTTTAGACTGTGAGAGTGAGTGTGCCGAGCACGATGGAACTGTGCTCAGTCAGCTGAAATGATTACTGGATGAGTAAACGATATTCGTCGAAGGCCATGTAGCCGATCGGCACCGGAAGCAAATTGTTTCATTGGTTCGGCCAGCGAGCTTGTAAAAGTGTGTGTGGTTTGGACTGAGTCGCGTGCAATTTTGTTGTCAGGTGTGAATCAACTAACCGATCTTAAGTATCCCTGTCTATTTGTTGTCAACAGCGTATTTCCAGAAGAAAGTAGTGGGACCGACACAGCTCTAAGAAAGATTCACAATGGCTTACAGACAAAACACTGATGTCGTCAAAGTTGCGCTACTTATATTTTGTATCCGTTTGTATACAGTACAGGCAGATAGGGAACAGATCCGTATGAAAATCGATTACTGCAAAAAATGAATGGCATTCAGTAAAGGTCATCTAGGCGATCGATAATGAGGACCGTGTTCTTTTTCGTGTCAGATCCGAGCAAGTTGACCGGTGTCAAGAGATCCTGACCAGTTGTCTCGTCAACGGAAGCACTTGTGTGAATTAGGAACTGAAAACAATTGTCTATTATTTTGTCTAAGAGTGTACAAATAAGGACACCGTAATAAATTTGGCTTCTACGCGAGGCGCCTGAAAAAAAAACAATTTGCACGGGTCGATTTCTGGACACTGTGGCTCTTAAGTCATGGGAAAATAGAGGTGTAAGTGGCAAACAATGAAAAAAGGAATGAAAGAGACAAATTTACTTGGGGAATCAAAAGTCCTGTAGTTGTAGTTAAGTTGTAGATTGTAAAAGCTCGTTGTATTAGACAGCGATTCCTACAACCAGTATGACTGTCCATACATTATTCAACCTTGCGACCAAAATGCTTAAACCTAGGGTAAAAAAACAGTCGGAAATAAGTAGTCAGGTAGCTTCCGATTTTGAGGAGATATAGATGCAAAAAGGGTTTTAGCCTAATCAGGAATTGGATGCCTGTACACAACATGTGGTACACCTACCGAGCTACGGGAATTGACTAGGAGTCCAGAAGTGATACAATTGAGTTCGTTTACCCGTCTATTTCACTCTATCACACCCAGCAAATCACCTAGAGCATAGAGTAATTCAGTTCGACTTATTGCAAAATCATCTTTGAGAATTCGTCAAAAGGTTTCAGAATGAACATTAAAGTTCAAACAAACAGCTGAATATAATCATCAGAAGATGAGAATAGCTGGACCCTGATAGAAATACGAACACAAGCCTATTCGGATAAATCATCGTCAGACAGGGGCAATACAAGGTGAGCCTCTCCCAACCGCATGTCCAGTAGTTTTGCTGAATAGAATGACCATGTGAAAAAGAACCAGAGACAACAACCGTATGACTCCAACGGTTGAGCAACAAAATCATGCTCGTAATTTTCACACTTCAATTCCAATTATGTCGCAACGCCACATGAAATCTACCAAGGCAGTCTATTCACTGGATTATGTGAGAAACTTTACAGTCTAATGGGATGAGTTCAAATTTGATATTTCCGAGCTTCTGACCTGTCGTTGCAACTGGGGGATTTCTCTACAACAATCAGTGGTCTAGGACGGTAATGTTTCCTGCAGCCAGTTCTTGATTAGTATGTAAAGTATGGAGTCCAATAGGTACGGAATATTTATTAGGATTGGTTGCTCAAATACCTACTTATGTCGAGTCTTCAGAAATATGTATGTGTAGACCACCATATTCCTTGTTATTGGTCCAAGCTGCCTGACGAACATGATAGTCGAAAGCCTAGCAATTAACCAGTGCAAAATCTCTTTCAGAATTCAGAAGCTGTAGGAAGGAACCTCCACATCGCAAGCGTTTCGGATAAAGATGATCACAAAACGTCTCACACATACTCGGATGAGGTGCATACTTCAGTAATAGGGCTCGAAATGAGCAACGCTCAACCGATATCAAAGCATTCAGTCGGAAGCAGTCGGATATGGTGTCTAACATGAGAGATTTTGCGTGAACAGTGGGAATTAAAAAGTTCAATCAGGACATTGTGAAGAAAAAGTTGTAAACGGCTGGTACCGTACAGTGATAAGAAGCCACACACCTTGGTCAGCCATTCAAACTCTAGAACACTGTTCCATTCACCAGTCACGCGGCCCACCAGATTTGACGGAACAGTGTTGCGTTCGGGTACAGTGCCACCGTTAGGTTGCGGTGCGTAGACTTCGGCGCTGATACGGTGCAACTTATTTCCACGCATGGGCTACAACGGGATGGAATGAGAATGATATATTGAAATAGTACTGAAGAACAAAAAGAACGCTATGATGCATTTTCATACGCAAGCTTCACAGTCACATAAAACAACCGCCACAAAACGATCAATAGGTTATCTGGCTGTCAGTGGTGGGAAGCTGGCTGTATGGCGTTTCTCAATGTGCAAAAAAATATACCAAATAATTAGTATACTACCGCAGTTATTCACTGAACATATCCGCAGATTGTATTAAGCGTTTCCTGGGAGTAAAAGTTGATGTTCTTTTTAAACAATCAAGGTAGGGTGGCACATCAAGGCAATGAGATGAAATGGGAAACTGAGTTTCCATATTTTCGTGTCCTCAAGATAAGTATAAAACATTATTTTGGGGAGAAACTATTCAGTTACAATGTGAGCCAGTTAGGAATCATGCGCTATTGTGTATATTTGTCAGAACAAAGGAAGTAAAAACAATAAATACCAGGGGAAACAAACAACTGGATCATTATAATGTACGTGAACCGTGAAAAAATATGGACGAGCACGTCACAATGTATCGTTTTTAGTCAATATGTGAACGTCGACAGCGAATTCACGAGTTCCGTCGAAGTACGAAACAGCATGATGTGAATTTGTGGGTTAGTGTATAAAGTATGGGAATAACCTCAGTTCCGAATGGTGCAACTTAAGATCCCAGTTCTGATGTGGTAGGATAGGACATAATACAGATGCATACGTGAAAATGGAAACGGAAATTCAAGTTAGTCTTATAAACAGGTCGAGTGCTGCACGTGGATACCATGCACATACCTTTGTGAGGAATACAATATTAGCTGAATACCCCGTCTGTGGGCATTGGATGTTCACTTTGTCCCCTAGTTCAACCCAAGGAACAGTGAGAATGGAGCGCGCGTAGGCGGTAGGCAGAGTGAAGTGATATTCCTCGTTATTGTGCTCGCCAAGACGAAGAACAGCTGATGGAATTTAAAGTTTAAACGAACAAGAAAGCATCATTAGAAGTGCCGGTAAGAGAAAAAGATGTAAGTGTTACGAATAATGTTAAATCAAGTGCGGGAAAATTTGTCTAGAGCCTAATTGGCGTACAGTGTTGATTGACGCATGCGAACTGTAAACAGGGACTGATCGAACAGACAAATTGAGCTGCTGAGTAGTTTGGTGCACGCGAGATTGTCGGTCGGCTAACTGACACTTTAGAGTAGGGCGTCTGGTTAATGACCGCTCAATACATCACACAACAAAACCATACAATTCAATCGTGGATTATACAAAACCAATTGACATGAGCACGAGAAAAAAGCTACAGGACAATTAATGGGCCAACTACGATATTCGAGGCCAAAGCTAACAACTGCGAACGTATAGGCAAATAGGTGGTTCAGTACTTTCTCAACTATGAGGTCTTTGCTACCAAATGGCACATTGGATCATATGCGGATTAGATATTAGCAAACTACTTGAAAGGCAGATCACAGTTGTGGTAACTGCAGCTCGAAAGCACTATCACGCCTCATCACTAAACTAATTCAAGCCACTCTAAGTTATCCCGGGGACAATAGTTATGCAGTTTTGTGAGACGCATTCGGTTTAAAGGGTTTGGTGAATAGGAATCACACTCACTTTTGCCAACCATGGTGACGCTGACACTCATGCCTTGAAATTTAGACTTGGCGTGCACCGACGAAGTCAATTCCATCCGGTGCGCAGGACATTCGAAGTAGAATGCAGTCACCGGGGGATGGTGCGATACCTGCTCGGCGTGGTAGGTAATGATCAATTGCTCGGTCTCCGGTGTGGTAGCACTCACGTTGGTCACTGTCTTTGCTTCCACCGGTAGGGAATTACTTGGTGGAGATAGAAGCCAACAACAATGGAACGATTCACCGATAATCGGATTATAAGGCTTTTTAGCTATTTTGTCCTAGATGGAAACGAAAAGAAAAAGGCAGATGGATGCAATGTGGCGATCATTAAGAGTGGCGAAAATGAGAATGGTTACAATTGGTAGGTGCGTGTATGTGACGGTTGAAATTGGGTACAAAACAGGACAAAATGTAACGATTGGTGGAAACGCCTAAGACCGACTAATTACTGTTTAACCCGGTTAGTTGGGGTGATGCTGATTCGGCAGACAGACCAATGAGAAAATACAAATAACAGACACCTGTTTTGATGTTTTAAGGTGCTTAAAACGAGGCTAGTCGGGCAGACACGATGAAACACACAACAGTTGTTTGCAACATGCAACAGTGATCGACCACACTCATGATAGCCGCGCGGACTCGAAGAGCACATACAAACAAAGTGTACCGCAACAATTGCACATATCCACAGGAAAACGTGGTACCGGATGTTAATATTTCGACTTCATCTCACCAACCGTTTCTCAAGCACCAATGGGAACCCCTACAATAGCGAGCATGGAAACAACGACTGGATGGAATGAAGGTGGACAGTAGACCAAGAGGTCATGATAAGCATAAACTGATGGCCTGAACTATTGCAGTCTGCACAACCAACACGAGTTATTTTCCTTTCATCAACGGAGTTTCAACGGTCGTCAGCGGTTCTAAGGTTGGCGTTACGTAACAGCAGCGCGAAGGGGTTGACTGGATCGATATTGTGACCTGACGGTAAGATCTGTTTTGCAACAGATGACCCTGAGTTACATACTCCCAGGGTTGAAGACAAAAAAACATCGAAACAAAAGGGCACTTACAGTTCGATTTAATTCGAAGTCCATTCTGCACAACATTGGGTAACTGATCCGATGATGATTATGGTAGATATTCGTTACTTTGTACTGTTTTAGATTGTTATGCGGGTTCCATGGTTTACACTCACAGCATTGAGTCGGTAGATGTCAGTCGCATACCATTTGAGAGCACAATTTACTCCCCCCCACCGCTTACGCCTTTCCCAGGTTGGGTTAACTGATCATCGACTAAATAACACTCACGCCAGCTTTGATCCTCGTGACTAGGTCGGCTCCACCACAAACGATGCTTCCATCGTTATGTTTTTTCGTGGATGTTGATTGCATCGATGACTGTACCCAATCACTACAGCAGATGTAAGTCGTCAATGTGTTACGTCACTTGGTATTTCGTTGACACCATCCGTTCACCTGGCTGACTGTTTTTGTTGAGCCAATTTTACTCATCGCCAAAATTTCCCAGTTGTTTCTAACCTCCATTATATAATTGATAAGCTGAACTATATACTTTTTTAAAATAGTTTTTCCGGGTATTTTGTCACTGACATTTTTATCACTTGCCACATTACACTATGAAGGACTCAACCGGAATGAACAGCAAGATGGAGAACGACATTTCGTTGTAGTCGTAAGAATACTCTTCTTCTAGACCCCAGAGTATAGTTATACCGGATGGAGGTAGGGTTCACGACGAACAAAGGAGACTGCAAGTTATACAACAATAGCACTATCTTTTAAATTTTTATGTGGTCTAGCCAGCATCTGGTAACGTGGTATCAGAGGTTGAAGGCCATTTGTAACAAATACCCACGGAAAACTCGCACGACTTCTTACGAGCATCGATTATTTAACATACTGGACAATTGGACACAAAACTGCTCCAAGATTTGTTTGCCATCGTAGAGTTGGGAGTCAAACATCTTCACAACTGTTACGGTACATGTGTGGCTTTCTAGGTGGCTGTAAGCTGAAGGAGGGTGCTCTGCTAGGAGATGGGTTTTCTAACGAGGCAGGTGAGACGAATCGCGCAATACAGTTCGATCCAGGGTACGTGGTACTATCATTTTCGAGATTATGCAGACCCGTGGATAAAATGGAACATTAACTGCTTGAAATGAAGTTGGACTATTTCGGTTCACCTTGATCAAGACAGATTCAATGTCAGGTGAATGGTTCCGTGTTATTCCAGTCAGATTGGAGCTGTGTGGTTGGGTGCGTTTAGGTTTCCATTCAATATGAACTGTATTTCCCCGTCGACTTGACGTCCCAATAACCTGAATCGTCCTAACGTCACGACCGCCACATATGGTCGTTATATCACATTTGCTTTTTTCCTGATTGCTTTGCATGGGTAAATGTTTGCCGTATATATTCAGCACTGGAAATAGTTGTAGTGTCCGTAACGCGGGGAACAATCGAAAACCTAAATATTTAGCATCTCTGTGGTCTAGTTTTTGACTCGTCCCTTCTCGGGTTAGGAATTAAGCCGAACGATCGAGTACGTAGTTGTAGCGGGGTGATCCAGCAGATATTTTAAAAAGCCGTAGTCGGATGAGCTCCCGGCGAACACGTGTCAGTTTTTAGCTGTTTTCGCGAAAGGAAGCGTTCTTAAGGAGTTAGTGAGCAGAGATGACAAAACCGTGGAGGGTTACCTAACTAGGCTAGGATACATCATTTCCAACCCTCGTGAGCAGACACCAGGTCAAACGAAGTTCTAAAGCGCTGGTGTGAAAATGAGTACTCGAAGTGACCAACTGTTGGAATAAATCAACGTGCTCAACATACATGATTAACGGCGTTTTAGATTAAGGGAGCGAAGACGCGCCAGATGGTGTTGGTACCATCTCGAATGCGGTAACAGAGCGATGACGTGGAAGAAATCTCAATCTTGCATGTTCCGCCCTTTACCACCGTCAAGCTCCAGGGCTAATCTATGACGCAGATCGCAGTGAGTGTCACACGTTTCAGTGATTCATGGACCAGGTTCCAGACGGACTAGAATTTGTTTTCGTTTACAATGACAACATACTAGTTGCTACGAAATAACAGTCTTAGAAATATTGTTTTCTTAGGCACTGACTACATCATGGAGGATTCCAGTTTCTGCCTGTCATGAAGGTAAATCAGGTTTTACTGGAACCCTCCTCCATTTATTTCGCTCGGTTATTATTATTATTATTATTGTTATTATTATTATTATTATTATTATTATTATTATTATTATTATTAGAACCACTACTATACAAATTCAGATTGCTTTTTGTAAGTGACCGATAAAATAAAATAGAAATGTCAGTGTCTAACAATCCGTCTTCTTACTGTCCTATTGCAGTGAATGGGGAAAAAACCGGTCCTTTAAACTGCATGTACCAAGCGATCAATAGAAACAAGGCGTCACCCATTGTAAGGAGCATTATTATGACAAAAGGATCGCCATAATGAAGAAGGTGCCGAATCCTCAAGTGCCATCTTAAAATCGGGTTAGTTTTTTTAAAAAAAAATATTTTTTACAACAAAATCACTGCTATAACCAACCATTTTCTGGTCCCATAGCCGTTGTTGTAATGGTAATCTAGAGAGTTGGAAATTAATTAACACGCGATGCACTGTACACCGGCGGTAATAAGTCGGGTTCTATGATAAATCCTTTATCAACTAGAGCATAATACTGTTGAAATCAATACAATTACATATGCACAAACTCAATGTCTGAGTTAGAGGGCATGGCTGTTGGCATATCAGTGTGGGCCTCGTGTGATTTAGTACGCGGCATGATGTCTAGGTTGAACACTAGCCGATTCACATTGGTATTGAAGAGCTGTGGGTCAGGCAACTGAGCAGTTTGCGAACAGTCATCTGACAAGAAGTTTGCAACATCCAATTATTTAAACATTCAGTAAGACACTCTGATATACACGAGACTATTAGATATACGAGACGAGTGTTAAGCTGGTGGATTGCGTTTAAAACTGGCTGGGCAACGTTATAAGACGGAACGGCATCCTTCCGTCCATACGATACAAGATCAAAGATTCCATAGCCTACCGTTTACTTTGTGACAAACTTGGGTACCTCATGGGTCTTTCGACCAGAAAAGTTGAATGTATGGTACAACTTGCTGTCGATTTTGCAAGCTTGTTAGTCATGGTGATATAAATTGTTACACAACTGATTCGATGGTGAATAGATGAAAAGGCCGCTATTCAAATCACCAATTAAAACTAAAGATCAGTGTCACCTAAGAGTGATCCTTAGATGAGTATTTCGGCTCAGTCCACTGAGACTTCTTCGTGGGAGTTTGAACACCATCTATGTCAGCCGACTGTTACATTCACCTTAGAACAGACCAATTACGATAGTGCCATCGACTCAGTACAATGCGACGAGACAGTACAAGTTGCATGATGGGTTAAGTTATTCCGTCACTGGATGTCTTATCCAGTGTCACATGGCAAATGAGAATATCTGTAACAGTATCGATGAAGTTCCACTTGGGACTTCCATTCTAGAAATCTAAACAAACGAAGCACTGTTCGAGCCTGTAAATCAAGAGGAATCTCAGACACGTCAAGCAATACCATCCGATATCCAACCAATCGCATGCACAAACCTAAGACAGAACTGTGATTTATCTTAAAACAACTAAACATCGACGGAACGCGTGCTAAAAAATGCAAGCTTCAGTAGGGTTGCTGGCAGACTGAAGATGTCACAAGGCGACTGCCTAAACGCTACCGTGCTACAGAGCCATGTAAGTCTCAGCTGCTTGTTTGATGGAGGGGCACTATCCACCGGAATGAGGACCGTCGGATCATCCACCCAACTATCTACAAACACTTTCAGCCATAGCAGTGTGGCACGATCTGGAACGTGCTAACATCCGTGAGATTGCTGACTCTTTTTTTCAATATCTGCATTTAACTGTTCTGATTTCACAGAATTTGTCATTTCGTTTCCTACTTAGAACAACTTGAGCCATAAAGAACACGATCAACATTCAAAGATGAAAATCCAAGTTTCACAAAATCTAGCAGCTGATTGTGAGTGGTAATTCTCACCATTATTACGTTTAACAGTACAAGTCATGCTATTCAATCCCCCGGGTCATCGTACATTGTGCAATGTACATGAATGTGAATGTTATGTAAAACTCTGGATGTATAGAATTATGGCATTCAACAGCAGGACTGGGATCTCAGACAGCACGCTGAACTAGAAGCAATGAAGGGTTAAACTAATAAGAGATGACACATTTGATAATACCTGCTTTACGATTCCAAAGGAGGCTTCAACGGCTAAGAAATTTCCGGAAACATTAAGTATGTCTATGTACAAAACAGCCTCCAAAAGAATATTCGCATTAACCAGGAACCAGGCTGTACACTCTGAGAATTGGCAGGGAAGATGGACTGTGCTAAGTGAACTAGTAGCGATAGAAAGCTCGAAAATCGATCAGTGGATTACGTATAACAAACACAACCAGGCGCTTCCTGTCATGTGGCATGCTGACTACCACCAGATTGGTCAAAAGTAGACCCAAACAGTCGCAGTAATCAGGGACTGAGCCTGTAACCGACTGACTGAGATCTACCCAACCACTCCGTTCCTTCTAGAATGACGTTGATGAGATTCCGTTCAACAAGAATGCTAGGATCAATGATGTCTTCAGGTGGCATCACCATTAGTTCCCCTCCAAAGTCATAAATAGCCCAGATAGCACACAACTTAGATTGAACAAACAGAATGTGGCTCGCCACCTTCTAGGAATGTGAAAGCATATAACTAGTAGTATTATACATAAGCGCGGTATGTGGTCCAGTTTTTGACTTTTCCGGATTAGTTTGCAAACGAGATACCCAATAAATGAAGCAACCAGACATGTGACCTACAAAAACACGACGACACAAACTCTACCAACCTTACGACCAGCGTGAAATGCCGTTAGGTACCATTGGACGAAAGCCATCATGCGAGCCTCGGGATCCTCACCACGGGTGATACTGTATAAAAATGAAATGCAGATCGAATGAAGCGAATAGGACAAGACGAATGAAAAATGTAGAGTAAATTGAGACATGCCCCACAAGGAGAACAAACCATAAAACAATCAGACAAGAACATTATGTGAATGCAATCTGAGACCAACATCCTTTCCTCAATCTTGTGGTTACAATTAGGAAAACAGAAATGGTGAAGAGGAGGAATGTGTTAAACTCAGTTAAGCGTATCCTCATTAAATCCATTCTGTATGACGACAGGAACAACATACTGGAGATGTCCATGTGTCGTATTCAATAGACTATTTGCATCTACATCATTCCTAGTTGTTCTATTTAATGTAATTTAAGTTGAATGAGTTTTAAATTTCTCGTTTTTACCGATGTCTACTCTTGAAATAGTATTCGGCATTGACGTGAGAAACAACAACTTACGGCTACAATGCCACCTAGTCAGGCACATGACCAGTCAAGAAAAAATGAGCATGAGGGTTTTGGTCTACTACCCGGCAGAAATGTTCCATTTTGATTGGACAAATTTTACCGGCATGTCAGACACACTGGCTCCGTCACACATGAACAGATGGCCAAAGCGCCCGGGCGTAGAACAGAAAATCATAAAACGTTTGCTCTCAAGACCCGCGTTATAATCTCGGAATCATCTTAATATCCGGGTTACGTAGTGGTTGAAATCTTTAGTGAATTTTTCGAGTACAAATGAGCAGTGTGGCTTGTAGTTAGTAGCAAGCCGTAACCAAACAGGTTTTCATAAGTTTTGTCCTCCAGATTGACCGAATACTTCATCTTAACAAATCTTGTGTGAAACGAAAGGAATACGTGCAAAAACATAACTTACAGACTATATGTATTACGTTTTAAAAGAGAGCTTTAGCAAAGTAGGAAGACACACGAATCATAAGCATTGAAATCTCGATACACAAACAAGATTTCGAAAGAATGAACCGGTAATCAAAACTAATTCAAGCATTAGTTGCACAGAATAAATCAGAGGGCATCAACCGAGATGCGATTAAAAATACCACGCACATACACCACCAAACACAAATAACCGGACCTTCAACAGATTTGGTGTGATGGATGTCCAACCATGACTCACATATGGCAGAGGTAAGACATCAGGCCGATAAATGGCCACGCCTAGATTGGTGGTCGTGTTTAGCAGGGTACAGAGTGCGGACAAAATAACAGTGAGATTGCAAGTTTAAAAATGTATTCCACCAAAGTGTTGGAGGAAACCCGTCTGGAACTTATCAGTTCCCCTCTCAGTGGTAATTTACCAGACGTAAACGAGAACAAACGAATCATGAGGAATTTTTCGAGTTAAAGAGTTGAGGCCTATTCTAGTCGAGAGTGCACAAAGATGAACGACGGTATTCTGTTCGGTAAGGAGTTAGCTGACTGACAACACATCACAGAAGTGTTCAGCAAAAGTGTTTTCTGTCACACGTGAAAGCGAGTATGCCAAAAAAGACACTCAGTATATAAAACAAAAGCACACAAGTTCCACTCGTTTGTTGTTCACACAACAACTTATTCATCTAACCGTTTGAAATGGTACGTTTTTTGTGACTAGAACGTTTTGATGGTGGTCCGAGCTATCCAACATCCTCGAAAGAGTAGACTCATTAGTGCCACACACTCACTAATTTCATAGCCGCTGTGGGAATTTTTGACCCCAACAAACTCGACACTCTCAACTACGTTCCCCCGTCTGTTTATGAATACATTACATAATTCGTTCCAAGTGTTGTCGCGTAATCGGAATCCGAAGTTGCTTGCCTTCCCCGAAGCAATGTTAATCAACACTCGCCGCCCGGTCTTGTGCGTGCATAAACTGTTGACTCACGCAGTTTGTCTGCCCTAGAACTGATAACAGTCTCTGTTTTGAGTAAACCAAATCGTTGATTGTTTCTGTTGTTGTTGCTATCCCCATGTTCCATATATTCCAATGTTTTACGTTCGTGACAGGAGAGAGTCAAATAAATGTTAACATCTCGCGACGTATGTCTTCTATCGTTACTGATGAATATATTATAGATTGTGCGACTTCCGAAAACACCACTTCAACAGTTGAGAGGACATACGTGAAACCTTTAAACGAAGCTTTCACTTCTGGCAACATGCAAACAGAAAAATAGAATTTCGATCAGTTACGTCAAAATTTGAAGTAATCGGCCAAAGATTGCAACTTCAGATCCGTCACTGCCGAGCAAAGTAAAAACCACGCTATTCGGGACGCCCAGAAGTAAATACTCTTAATAAAAAGTGTACGATAACCACGACAAAACATGAAGCACAAAGTGCAACGATAACAAAAGGATGAACACTGTCGGATTAACACCGCACGTGATTAATGGTTTTCTTCCTTGAGCAGTTTAAACGAATAACACTCAAAAACGGTTAGGGAAACTAACACTGACTACGGTTTGCAGCGATATCTTCCAATGCCCCTAGTGAACCCCACTCAACATCTTTTGGACCCTAGCCGGGTAGAGCCAACTGACTTCAAAGTTCACGTCGGTTTCTTCATACTCCTACGCCAAGCCATGCATAAAGAACGTGGAAAGTGGCAACTAATAGAAAAGACTAAGAACTTACTTGAGAAACAGGTCCGGGTGGGCCATGTAATCGGCAAACATTTCCAACAGTGACCTTTGCTCCAAAATAAAGGTGGGCAGTACAATCTAGGGGTCGGCAGAGGAGAAAAACCGTAAACGGAGCATGATGGGTGGCGAAAGCTGACACGAGTGACACACATATGGCCAAGTTAGCGTTAAAACAAATGAGGGAAAATCCACGGAGAGCCTAAGTAGGGATTATCAGAGAACGGAAATGCAGTTGAAACAGTCGGTCGATAAGTCCTGACTATTGAGTAAGTTACTGACGCAGCATGTGCATACGAACTAATATAGGGTCGTTCTATTTCAGGATTTGTACGATCTGCTGTAGCTGTCTAAACCGGCTTTGTGTGTTTAAAAACAGTCGTTTACGGACCTGACCCTGTCAATGACCTACTTTCCATACACACTAATTGACTACCGACTCCCAGATACTTGATATGTAAAATGACCCACTGAATTGTGAAGTTGTTACAGACGAAATGACTGCATCTATCACGATTCGTGTTCTAATTGCTTTGTTTAAATGGGATGTGTTATAGTAAAGTGCCGTCCTCATGAGTTGAGGGCATCCATCTCGGATTAGTCTGAACTGGAAACACCACAGACGTGGACGGTCATGAATTTAGACTGTTAGAAGTCGAATAACATCAATATTACAAGGCAACAGGATGACACGAACTGTTAGTCAAATTGAATAGAAAGCCTTTGCCTTATCATCATAGTTTCTGGAGTCCGTTATCAGCGTAACGCACGATTTGCGGAGTATGTACGCATATAACGAAGCAATTAGGATAAAAATCACAATTTGGACAGAAATGCACGCGTGTACTGTACACGAGTTAAGATTTGTAGGTTTTCTCAAGAAATGGGTTCGACCGAAGAAGAACGTAACACAACAAATGCCACAACAGATGCACGCATACCCCTGAGTCAAAATACGATTGTTTGTGCAGAGAAGTGGATTAATTGCTAAATTGTGGATCGCGGATAAGAAAGCAAACCGATATCACCGATGTCACGGGAAAAAGTTACTTGGCAAATGCGGTAATTGCTTACGTGCCACAAACAGTGTTCAAACTGTCATACTGGCCCGGTGAATAGCATAAAACGCTTTATGACAGTGAACGTGACGTATAGAATACTTTGCCATTACAAGGAAGAGCTCCAACTTATCTATGCATACAGATTGACACTTTACTCACATGAGTTGCTCATCTTATTAATTAAAATGGAAGAAGTTTGATTGTTAGGAACTCTTTTCAAAAGAAGCTAGCTGTAAAGTCTATTAAAATAAAGCGGGTGCCAATGTATGTGAGTGAAGTTCAAGCTGAACTCACCACAATCGCTTTAAGCCTTGAGCCGTACCCATGGGTACTATGGCTCAGGTAGCTGCTGGTCCTGGAAATGGTACAAGGAAGTAGTAGATATATGAGGAAGAACAGAGAGACTTCGCGGCTTGTCAATTTTGAAATAAGACACTGAACACAAGCTTACCTACTTATTACAGTTCATCTAACAGTACACGTCCTTGTCCTTATACGCATTTGAATTTTGGTCCTCCTATTCATGAGGCGAGCATGTTGATTATTATGCAAACAAAAAGCGTTCCTGTCAGAAGTTAGCCTTTTGTGATAGCGCCTTTAGCCTGTAACAAACGCATTATAGCACACGGTCCTCGTTTAGCCATTCCTCATCCTTTTGAGTTAGTGGTTATCCAACAGGCGCACATCCCAATAATTACCTTGAAGTTGGCATTTACTCCAAAGCATACAGTTAGATCGATTAGGTCGTTCTACTGCCAAACAGACTGTTGCCATCTCTGCAGTGGGTTGCCGAGCGCGAAAGCATGTTGGCAGATGCACCTACTCCAACACGGACATACCGACGTGCCAATGATGTAAAACAAAACGCGATATGTACTCTCTCATTTCAAGTGAGCCCACTGAATAGTCAGTTGTGGCTAAAAACGATGATATGGTCAAACGAAGATAATCGCAAGATAACGATCAGAAAGTTTTAAGCCGCACTGGAAAACCTGGTGACCAAATAATCGCATTGAAACGTTTTGTCATATAACCTTGTGATTGGTCCTAAGGCTGTTCGATCGTTTCAAGAGACTTGTTTTCCTAACCTCAATCGAAAACCCCATAATCCGAACTTAGCATTTAAGTTGAAGCGATGAGTTTTATTGAATCGCATGAGCAATACTTTAATTACTAGTTAATATCTAAGGAATTCACTCGTCGCATGATGAATACCACTCATAATTCACTATAATCTTGACAACCAGATACACTTTTACGGCTGTCTAATCAACTTAGGAAACCACCAGTGTGGAGAAAACCAACCTTGGTCAAGTCCATGCCCAGACGGAGTTGTGATAACAGATGAAGCAACACATTTTTATGGTCCTCTACTGAGCCTAATTCATGCTCTTCCGCAGGTGAGTCCAGTTGAGCACCTTCGCCCGGTAGTTCTGGTAGGCTGATAGATTCTGAGTCCATATTAAGAATCGGCGAGGGGAAGACACCATTTTCTGCCAGTTGGTTCACTGAGTCATGGGAACTGACGGAGAAATTAAAGCAGATAGTAGAAATAAACACCCCCATGCTCACATCTGTGAACATAACAAGAGAATAAATAAAAAGGCGAGAAATTAGCAAATACGCTTCAGCCTTAAAACAACAGTTATACCATTGGACAAATAGTGAAAGACAACTGTAACGAACACATCAAAAACACATCTACAAATACTATCCACAATCAACACAGGTGAAAACTCAAATGATCATTCCAGGAAGCCAACCGACAATTTATTACGCCGTAAACTAGTTGCAAAGTTTTTAGCCTAATGGCGTGATGGTCATTCGATTACTTCACAAAAGACAATGAAACCTGCAGACAACGATTAGTAACTTTCCTAACCCCCAAGCAGCCACATTCTTTCACGACGTTGTATCTACAGAGGTATTCTTCATTACATTCACTATGATGTACGATCACACTCCTGCGCTTCACAACATGGCAATTCTGAGCCAACTGAAAAAACTCCAGCCACACTTTCGTGAGACAACCGTGTTTACCACTGCGCCACTGACCTCACGTTAGGCACGACTGAATTATCATATGTGAACACTCAACCACTTTGGCTTGTGAGTAATGATCATGTTGCCCGATCGCCACCAGAGGAGGCACAGTTACTGTCTGTTAACTCCAATCGATGACCCCTCGACTAGGACTTCTCTCCAAGTTGAAATCATAGAAATCATTGGCTTGTTGAACGATATTTGAATATCGATGAGCAGTAAGGGATTTTTGTTTTCATACAGATTGAACACCACCTACAACTGACAGCTGCAATCAATTGTGGATGATGTTCAATCTATATGAAAACCAGAATCCCCTACTACTCATCAATAATCAAGTCTAATAGTTAAATCACTCAGCGAGGAGACTTGACTCACTATTGCACGATGGATGTGGGATAATACGTTTTGTAAAAAATGTACTTTCTAGTATGTACCGCGTAGCGGTTGGTTATAAATTTGTGCTTTCCAGCAGGACATTGTGGTGTGGAGTTGAAGCATGATCCAGGACGTGATACAAATACAACTTCCACGGTCAAGTATAAGCTTCAAGCTCAGAGCTGCCCCTAGGTATGTGTCAAGCCAGGTGGCAAACTGGGACAAGCAGCTATCTGCATATTTCAAGCGGATAAAACAAGATCCGGGACGCCAAAAGTTCTGTAAGTCTTTGGAACCAAGAAATCTGGGGCCTTTTAAGAGGGAAATCTAATAAAGAAGGGCCACCACTGCCCGATAAGGTAAGGCAAACCGCAGTGTTGAACACAACGCGTTATATGATGACTTTTCAAAGCAGTACATTGTCTGAGACGAAGTAGTCGGATGGAGATGGGAAGCTGCTCACTGTTGTAGGTTAAACATCATCAGTCATTACGGGTACATATATGCACAGCTACTGTCAAGAAAACAGAAATAATGACGCACCAAAGGAATGTTTTCGATAGTTATTTCGCAAACCACTAGAACCAGGAGCAATATCAAACTGTGTCTTGATTCACAACGTAGAATACATCGACCGAATGTAACAGCACCTTTCGATGTGATAATTTAGTTGTGATTGATGTAGAGTCAATCAACGCGCTCGCCCCAAAAACATGTGTTAAGGTTCAAATCAAGCGATGAGGCCTAACCTAAGCGAAAATTGGATCGATTTCTTCCCTTCGAGGGACACCGGATGAAAAATTTATCTGTTTGAAAGCTGTGGACAAATTTGACAGGTGTTCAGTTTAGATCCATAAGGATTATCAACTGTTCATCAGTTATGGAAAGAGTACTAAAATATGGCACAGCTAGTACACTCTGAGACATGCTGCATGCTGTCGGATTCCTGATGCACCATATCGTGCAGGCGTCCAAAGATTGATTTCGGTATACGCCAATTTCAGACGATTCAGTGGAACGATTTCTGTCTGTCTGAGTCCGATCGGCAAGCGTCATCGGGTAACTTTGATAGAACACACAGAAATACGGTAGCCGAAACTGTACACTAAAGATAGTATACTCAAGCTATAGCTGAGAAGCCTCGGCGTGATAAACAGAGACAACTGATTACCACACAAGTGTTTACTATAAATGGAGTGATAACTAATCCTGTATGTAACTACTGAAGATGCTGCAAGTAAAAAGGTAAACGTAGTCGACAGGACGGTTTGCTTGAGCGAGCCTCAGCATTTAACAAAACACGTCAAGAGTAGTCTGTTCGGAAACAACATATTGTGGTTGTGACAGTGTGAGTCATTTTGTGCTACGCATGACTACTTAACAAAATTAGCTCTGCCGGGAACGTCGCAGTTTCCCCAGTGAAGTAACTCTTCCATGCTTGCTGTATGACGATAAAGTTCGACTGCTTTTCTGCAGTCAATAGAAACAGTAAATAACGAACAACCTACCACCCGTCGATCAAGCTCTATTGCAGAGGATGATATGTTGGCAGGCATAGATGCTTTATTATACCAAGATTAAACTGTCTGTGATGTTGACATAATGTGACAAGCAGCTTCATACACATGTCGCCCAGGTACTGAAATTAGCGGATATTCGGGAATTGAGGTCGATGCAGTTCGGTGGTCACTCGTGTTTGACAGCAGCCGTCACTACATTAGGAGGCACTCAGAACAGATGCAGCACAGACAAGCGAATGTAGCCTAAACGTTAAGGTATGATAGCTACGCCATTTTGAAGTAAGCCGGGCAGTGAGCCACACGATCGTCTCACGAGTACCAGATTCAGAGACTGATACCCCGTATGAAAGAGGCTATGCACTACTGATAAATTCTGTGGAGCGAACGAAACTCAAGCTCGGTGTTAACGTTCGCAGTTGACTAACGGAAAACCGTCGGCACACACGAATGATACCCAACTTCAGTTAAGCTAGACTGTGAAACTGCATACGACTTCATCTGAGAAACAAAGACAAAGACAGATAGGTCAAGTGGTTCGAACACTGAGCATAAGGGGTTGAGGTAATACGCGACAGCACTCGGCATTCGGCAACACAAAAATAAGAAAACGGACAATAGTAGTAGTATGGACAGTTTCCAGCTTCTAGATCTGCCCACCTTTGACCAGCTTGCCAAATTCTAAAACCCAAGACAAAAAGCAAAACCAACAAGGAATTACAGACTTCTCTAGATCCGTCAATCTACACTGGAGGTAAGCGATCGATAACCGATCCGTTTCATCTTGAAATGCTGTTCACGTTCAGCAACAACAATAAGACTGCTCGCATCGTCAAAGTGATGAACAGATATGCAAACGACCCTGTGCAACGCTGACGTGGTACGTGTTTTAGAGAGGAGGGTGTTTACATACCGAAAACTGGTTGCCAAGACATGAGTGAGAAATAACACAGCCCGGATGATTGAACCAAAACAGTACATGATCATCCGTGTAATATAGAACACAAACAGTTCAATACCTAGTTCTAAACTAGTGTGCATTGGCCCAGAAGATTTACAGTGTTTCATACAAGATGTTCTGTACATTCAGATACTCTCCTACTATACACGTCGCGACAAGATTATAAACCCATCAGATCTTTCACCAACACGTTTTTTCCTTAAAAATCTAGGGCAATCACCTTGAGAGTTAAAATGCTAGCAGTGATTATGCCTTAGAATATCACAGAGAAAAGGGACGCTTATACTACTGAAAATTTAATGAAGAAAATCAAAAAGATAGCCGAGAAAAATCGCACTCGTGTGGCCACACTAAGTGGATGCCCAAAACGCAATACACACACATAGACTGATCGATTGGTGTCTTTGTCAAAAAAAAACATACAACGTA
>LUCH01004674.1:13163-51326 GCA_013368495.1 Paragonimus heterotremus | reverse complement strand
GTATAGCGCAGGGTGCTAAACCGTTACAAGCTTGAGAGATTGTAGAACTAGTCATAATCGTAAACTATATTCGCACGGCAATCTCTTCAGCAGCGACCGACAGTTTGTGCACTATTACCTCACGTGTGGGAACGTTCCGATTAAAACGGTGATTAAGTTCTGACTGTTGCCGTATGCGTCCTATAGACCGAACGCCCAAGAATGACAATGATTTAAATTGGTCAACAATTATTTTCGGCCTCTGCGATACTACTGACTAGAAAAGATGAGTAATATACGGAAATACCGTCAAACAGCCCATGTGTGACTGCATAAGAAGCAAGGTTACCAGCCGTAGCTCGATCACATTCTGGTAGTACTACTGCTTGTTATCTGAGAGCAATTGTCCTCCAGGCAATCTCAATCTCCAAATAAGGGTCGCTCTGCGTAGGGTTTTCGCTGAATTCTCCCATTCATTGACAACTTAGAACCTTGAGAGTAACACACTGAAACCGAGAATTTTTTTAAAAAAAAAACAAGACCTGAAAGGATTATTATTGATTTCGATTATGTGTAGACTATACTGCACACTGTTATCCAAAAATATACCTCAGCGCAGCATGATGCTCACCGGCGCCACTTCCTTCCCCTATTAAAGATAGTCATTCCCACCACTTTATACCTTTGTTGATTTAGTTTTGACAGCCATAGTTTAGGGACGGTTTCAACGCCTATTGAAGCTAGGTATCACAGTTCGGTGTTAGAATCAGGAATGATATGTCACGTGAAATGCAGCCCTTCCTCCATGTCAGTCGGGCGTAACGACGACTAGTGACAGCTGACGGAATAATCATTTTATCAGTCAACCAACGGCACAGACATTTTCGAGTGGGAAACCATGGTTGCCGACGATTAGTTTGTTACTGAAAAGTAAACAAAGACAGTGGGGCGTCCAAGGGTTTGTGAGCAGCAGTAAGCCGATGAAGGTCATACTTTTACGTTACTGAATATGGTAAATGACAGAAAGGGTGCGGAAAAAAAGAATTGTCGTTGGAAGTGATTAATCATAAACCCATACTAACAAACAAGGCAAGTTATAACCTGTCCTTTTGAAAGATATACAATAAGATGGACAGAATTAGTGTTCATAGCCATGTGTCTAATCTTATGACGATGACTCTCCAACAGGAGCTTCACAAAGTTGCCTAGTAGGACAATTATCAAAGAAGTCAGTCAAATGAAGTCAATTCAATATTCAAATAACGTGAAGTTCATAGCTTAAAAGTGACTGATGGAGTTCTAAACAGCTCGGTATTGCAATACGTCGAGTTAGTTGCAGGTAACACATTGACAGATCGCCACTTCCGTCGTCCAATCGACATGGAGCAAAGCGACCGTCGAAACGATGACTCAATTGGTTAACCTTGAATACCGATGTATACGATGAGAGAATATTCAAAACTAAGTGCCCAACTGTTGTGTTGAAACTATAAATGGATGGATGAAGAAGTAGACGATATACGACGAAAGAAAATGTTGAGGACAAAACAATGTGACCGAAACTCAAGCCCGCAAAGGATCACTAGTAGCGGCTTACGGTGGGCAGCGCACATGTGAGCAATCTGCTACCCCTCAAAACTTATAAGTGAATAGGGATATTGCCACAGAACCGCTTTTTTTACAACGCAAACCAAAGTGGTACCAATGGATAACAATTGTTGTTGAACTCACTTTGGTCCGATACACTTTCCCAGAAGATATCGCATCGAGAGGACTTAGTTAAACTGGATGATCTGGATTGACCAATTCAAACAATCGAGGTGGTTGCATACGTATATAGTAAATTTGAGTGGTTTATGTCATAAACGAATAGCTATAAAAGCGGTGTATCATTAGGGGAACGGATTTCAGCAGAAACACTGCTGATGGTACCACTGACAAGGAGACTGACTTGCCCACTTTGTCTTGTCATTGTGTACAGAACTACAAAATTGCAACAGCCATTGACAGCTGCTTCTTCGCGCGAAACATGCAACAGAATCCAGCGTAAAATCGTTTGAAACCACTAAAAGGTTACATAACCGATAAGTTGACTTTTGATCTCAATATCCCATTAGCGTTCTAATAAACGAAGTTCACTTTTGCACTGCGAAGAGAAATAGGACAATCTCATCACTTGCACACATTATCTGCTTTATAACGTTGCAGCGCAGCAGTCAATCCTGTCAACGATTTTGCAATCATTGCAGAATCAACCAAGGCATTTGCACTGGCGTTGTGCTCGCTTGAAATAACGTGTCTGCGTTTGAAACTGTGCAATCTGTCGTCGCCACATGAAGAGTTATCATCAAGTTCTAAAGTAAAATCACGAATTTATCACATGAGTTTATATATTAACGTCCAGTCTTTTAGCTCATTGTTTCAAGGAACGGTCAGTGATTACTTTATTATTTGGGCGTGGTTGGGTAAGCTGCTGACAGATCGTATCCCCCAGGTTTATAAGTCATACAGTTCAAAGTGTTTCAGCAAAATACCACCGCCCTTGAAGACCTCACTAAAGGTTGCGAACGGAACACAAACATATTCTCCAAGATTTACTTTACTCAATCTGGACGAAGCACACAAACATCTGGAGTTTCCGTTGATGCGTCAGAAACTCTAGTTCATGCGTAAGATGAGAGGTCATATTCTGAAATTCACGCATACACATTAAAGAGAAGACGTACAAACACAATCCGGACAACACATCCTAGTAAGTGTGTATTTAACTCCTTATGACTTGGTAATGCTGTAAACTATGAACAGATCAACCGGCAGTCATGTTGTGTCAGTTACACATTAACGTGACAACGTCACTGTTGTGTTGGTATGGTAGTAGTGCAGAAATTAAACGTCTAGTCTGACTCTGCCGTCATTGACTAGACATCACACAAGGAGAGTAGGAGAAATGTAAGAAGTCCAGCTAACAGTAAGCTTCATGCACCTCGAAAGGTTGAGTTTCAGCTTTCTATGTACCCTCTACCACACGGATGACAAACACCTAAGCGTGCGTCACAAAATAACAATAATAAACCTCATGTTAAAGTTAGTAAGCGGTCAAAATCGGTATTGATTGAAAAAAATCTACCGGTTCGATTGGGTTTGTGTAGATATCGAACTAAGCAAGGATTGGCAGAAGATAATGGAATCGGGTGTGCGGAAACGAATGACTGAACCGGAATCTGGAGGGGGTCGTATACACCCAAATATGGGATGTGGGTGGGTTGCGTCAGATATTCTCCGTCTCACAGATTGCGAAAAGATGAGATACAACAGAATCGACTAACTGTTTCACGAAAATGTCACAACAACGGGATAGATGTTTAAAACACCTAGCAAAATTAGTCTTTCGACAAAAACCAGGAAAAACAATCGGTGAGCAATGCAACAGTCGGAAGACCGACCGGTCTCCGACGTAGCCGACGATGGTGACACCTCTACCAAGACAATAAGCGCAGATCTACACGAGGGAACCACTTTTACACATTTGACGAACAGTGAGAGAAACGTTGACAAGGAGTCGTTCTAACCAACACAGCGCCGACAACCTAGGGTCATAGTAATGTCAGTCACAATAATCATGGGATATTAACATGATGCCAACAAGAACGAATCGCACTCAACTCAAAATATCAGCCCCCTCAGTCGCATTCATTCGTGCGAAGTTCGTACATGGCGACCTAATTCTCTTCGGGATGCTTACTAAAATGAGCTAATGTAACGGAACGAATAAAACATGCAGGAATTTCCGAGGTCTTGGTGCGGCTTAGTAGCTCAGTCGAAAGAAAATTTGCCCCGTTTGGGTACGCTGTTTCTATCTGTGGTTCGAATTCTGTTGAGGCCCTGATGATCCGCAGTTGGGTCTCATCTAGATAAACAAGCTGTCAATGATGAACTTATTGACAAGCACGGTTCAAAGGAGACTGGTGGTAGAGATGGGATAGAGTCCATCTTCCGGCTTCAAATCAAATAGCTTTCAACTTAAGAGTTTTTGCAACTAAGCGGGTATGACGAAGAAGAATGAGATACATCGAAAAAATAAACGCGCATTTCATGACGAAAATCCACTTCCAAATACTTGAGTGACAACTTCGAGACTGGATAAATCGTGATTATGCAACTCGGTGTGCTGTGTAGGTTGTCCGATCGTCTCGAGAGAGGGAACGGTAACTGTTCTGCCAACTACAAATGTTGAGACCTTTCAGTCAAGCTGAATCCCGGTTCACGTTATCACTAAATAAGAGTCTTCAACTTACGGATGGGATGGAATCGAAAGAGGTTTTTCAGTAACCGTCGGCAAATCTAATCAAACAGTCGGATGGCCCGACAAAAAACTAATGAAATTACGAAACCAAGTGGAACGGAAAAGAACAATCTCAACGGTTTTGCGTCAATGAACAATACCATCATTGTTTGCGTAACCTCGGTGACGAATTTTGTACAATCTTCTCGAAAGAAAAAGTTAAATATGAGTTGACTGTCTTGATTTAATAAAGAGGATAACCACAGAAAAAAGGTGAAAATTGCCAACTGATCTTGTTGCACCTCCCGGTTTAAAATGGCAAAGCCGCCAGTTGGTTGTAAACAACGCATCGATATACAATTTTGAAAAAACCATGACCTCCTCAATCTGAATGCTAAACTAATTATCCACGTCTACTGCATGTAGGTATATATTTTTTGTTCTGTTTTTGCGTACAGCATTTAGTGCACAAAACTATTGAAAAACCACTCAGACTAATCGAGGACAAACAAAAAAATCCGTTGTTACTTCCCATTTGGTCGTCAAGTAATCCAGTCTGGTTACGCAGAGCCTTTGGTAATGCTTTCGTCGAACAACTCACAGTGATCCAAGGACACTGCCTCAGAGCAATCAGCATAGACAGCAATACATCAGAGCCGTTTGAGCGTTAATCAGTTGCACACCACAAATCCTACGGTATATCCCCGTATATGCCGAGTATCCGGTCATCTAAGGTTGATTACATGGGCAGACTCTGCATTGGTGTCAGTGACTAGGGTGTTCGATTTTTCGTGTGGCTGTTTAGATGCGCATTAACACAGTGAGCGACAGAAAAAACAATAGCGGTGGAAAAGGCCCATCTGTTATGATGGATACAGGGTGGTTGTGTCAGGCTGACCACAAACTAAAAGTGCAAAGCTTGCGACTCAATGCACTCAACATGCTAGTACTGGCCTCTCAGTATTGATCGATTAGATGACCTTTGATAAGCATTGACAGTTTGTTTTATCGACTTGCACACGATTCAGTACGCGCCTGACACGGTACCATACTACAAGCGCCACAAACAATCAGACAAAAATGGATAAAGCAATATCAACTTTTCCGGAAAGAGGAGAGTTTTCACTGTCGCACACACGTTTCTTGAAGCAAAGCGGATCAAACCTCGCGTCACAACTTGTACATATCTTTATGGTTAAAACAGACAGAAGACATGTCGTCAGATGTCAACAGTTCGATTTACTTTCGAGAGTGGCTAACGTATACAAAAAGCACGGTCTAATCAAATCTTCCGCGCGCTCGAAGTGCAGTCAGTTCCCTGGCAAGCAGATTGATTGCGTCAACATCTTGTGTGTACATTAAACTGGCTGATATTGTTCGGTTGGTATTGCTTCATTAATCACTAGCGGTTTCGGATCACGAAGACGTAACAATATCTTGGACGACTTAACTGGATGACAGGTTGCTAGATGTTTGGCAATCGATGAAACCGGATTTTTCGAGTTTGCGACGGTCAACAGGTCATCTTCAACATTGTAGCTGATAACAACTTAGGAACATGCGTCGCCATTTAGTTCTGGAAATCCAATTTAAGGGTGACCATCTGACACACAATACGAGTCACAGATTGACATCGACATTGCACTACACCTATCCAGTAACCACAGTGAGCCTTCTGCCAAGCACTAGGACCCCCCACAGCAATGATGTACACTCGATCAATGAATCCGTCTTCCACGTAACACAACAAAGTGTTGATGAAATGATCTCCACATGGATAGGTGTTCATTACAACGCATAGCGGAGTATACTCCTCCGTGGCTAATTGGTTGGAGCGCTCATTTGTTGTTACCTTCTTTTTGTATACAATACGTCAGTTTAACATGTCACTGACGAGAGTAAACTGAACCGTTCGTATCTCGGGACAAACGCTTTGTCTGATTAAATAAGGGCGGTTCAACGCTCCAAATTGTTCATATTCTTATGGTTCATACCCTAATGGAAACGAAAACCATAACAAAAACGACAACTGCATTTACTATGAAGGACCTTATCAAGACAGATCACACTCACTATCTCGTATTGCCCTTACTTGCGACAAACACTTCATTCTTCGTGGGACGCTTCCAATCGACCAATTAACACAGTCTGGTACTTCTCTTCTTTATGAAAACTGCGTTGGGCATACCAAACTGTATGACAGTCAAAGTTGATCGGGTGGACACGTAAAACAGTCTCGCATGCGTTCATTGGGTTTCGGATATTGTCGACGTCCAACCATGGAGGAATATGTAATCTTGCGGTCTTTTTTAAGGCATGTGCTGCTCATGCTCGATGTAGAGCCACGTTAGCTTGCAGTACAAAATTTTCCGTCTCGACCACGATCAGCGAGAAGTGGTCTTTCGAAACTCGATGGTAATCTTTTCGATCACGGTTATGACTCATGATAATGAGCTCACGGTTCCCATTTTCTCACATGTGTAGGAAACGCGCATTACCCTAGATAACAGGACGAGCTTACCGTTTCAGCCAAACTTTGAATCTTCTGGATCGGTCTCAAAGTCAATCGTAAACCATCTGTCTAAATTGCTCGGTTTCCAACTTCAAAAATCCATGGGTAACGTCGCATTGCTCACTTAGACTTGATGCGTTGCTGATATTTATTAAAAGTACAAACATGGTGACCAGACTCTAAGTAATCGACGTGGATCATATCTGGAACAAAGTATGACATACAACAGCCGTCTGTAGTCACTGCAAAACACTATTTTTGGATGACGAATTCCAAAGCAACACACAGCTATCACATTTCTCGTAAAGTTCGAAACCTTGTTCAGGTCCCTCCTATCTGCCCGTAAGTTTTTGTTCACCGAAAAGATCTCAACCTTCACATTTCGATATTCTGTTCCCTAAGTTCAAAAGTGTCCAAGGATACAAAGGTGCTTCAGTGAGGATTACTCATGTGCGAACTAGTAATGTCCACGCGGGAGTGGTCAACAATTTGGTTGCTAAAACACAGAGCGAAGAAAACAGCTATGAGGCGCACTCTAGGCATGGCGACAGAGTCGATCTGATTGAGGCAATTTTAGTCCCAGATGTGTACCGGTTAAGACCGTAACACTAATTCGTTTTTCTATTTTCTCTGTGATTAAAGTAAAGCGATTGGGCAAGTCAATAACTACTATGAGATGATTTGAAAGCCCAGAAAAAGTCGCAGCAAAAAGTAATGGCATTATCATAATGAAATACCCCATCAAGCACTATAAAGAGTAAACACGATTGTAGGGCTTCTGCAAATCGAACCATTATACAAAATATGGTACACAGCTGCTACACCACAATGCTAACTGGATAGTGTCAGCCTGTCCGAACTCAGGCAAGATCACATCACTAAGTGTAACTTTTCATGCCGTGCACTCGTCTGTAAACACTAACATTGAAACCATATTCTTTTCAATATACCTTGCATGATATAGGTTGATGCAGGAAGCAGCAAGCGATTTTGTGGTGTAGAGTTCAGCTGATATCCGCTGGAGGCGATCACCTCGAGAACTCCCGCATTTTTACAACACACACCAATAACTACAGATGTTCTGAATACATCTAAGAATGTCCTCACCTCAATAAATAACTTGCCTGCCCTTCATATTCAACTGGATCGCCGAATCTCCCGATGCTCGTCAAACAGCATGCGGGGCTACCTGAAATCGCAATGAGTCTGGTGAACGAAAGATCGAATTCGCAGTGTCGTCAGAAACCGGAATTAGAGCAATCAACGGTAGTTCACATGTCACGTAAATGATCGATGCCAAGGAGCATATGGGCGTACATAAAAACGCAGTAAATCCAGAGCCCGACTATAGTGTACATAAGTCTGTTCCTTACCGATTGTATCGTTAACTTTGCAAGTTAACGAGGATAGTTTTCCTAACCTTGTGAATAAAAATAATATACTCCATTTAAAAATTTCATCATTTTTGAAGCAAATAACGAGTGAAGCATGTGTGGTTGAGTACAAAACACCGATTCATTCAATTTCAACGCTATGGTATTTGTAACTTGCCATCAATGTACATTCCTACATTACGAACAGCACATAGGTTTGGAGTCAACCAAATACTTTCGATGGGACCACTCGAAAATGGAACGTTCAACCTGCAGTCGGCACCAATGAGTGCTGCTTTGGCGCTCATTCATCCCTATGTTTTACCGTGTGAGCAAGTTGTACGTAAGCAGTCAATATTCACACTAGTATCAATCGGTGCACGGGAAGATATGTTCACCGGTCGATGAATCGAATGCTCAGGCGGGACGCGGACACCAACCCTAGTACATTCAGAAAAAGTCAGACAGCGAATTACCTGTATGCCGGATTTAGCAAACGTACGAAAGAACGGAACCGCTCAATGTAAGTTGTACGAAATTACATGTGACATCCGCGTCAAACATGTTAATAAATTACGGATTCGAAAAATCTAGCGAGCATGAAAACTCTTCAACATCGTTTCAAAACAAGCATCCTCGTCGAGAACGACTTGCCGTTTCCACAATTCAGGGAGCATTGAATCCCTGCAGGATTTTATGATAGGCGAAGAGTTACGCCAATCTGACAGACGACCACCCAAGACGGCGAATCACACAACCATATCATATATAGGCATGACTGTGATGTTTTCTGGAAATGTTGGATAGGCACGGTCCATATAGCTGTCAGTGTCCGTATCACCGGAACTGCGTGAATAGATCTGTTAAAGACATGCATCAGACAGGGAGATTCATTTGATAATGCCCATACCCGAAAGATGGACATTTTGTTATGCCTAAGCACACGGACTAGACGCAGAGGTATTGCCATTCGATCAAGGCAATCCTCAGATACACGTCCGTGAAACAACCAAACCGTGATTAAAGGAGATAGAACACTTCTGTTGCCTTGGCTACCAGTTTGGATAGGATTGAATTGAAACTGGAACGTCTGGGACAATTTGTATAGGAACACAGTCGTCTATGCTTATCGGCTGCAGGGTTAAGAGTTGTCGACTAAATTAAACTGAGTTGATAATCAAACACATTAGAAAAACTCGGCGTCCTTAAATATGTCGCCTTGAGGCATGGATATTGCACCAATTAACAGTTACGACTAAAAAACAGTGCGTAGCATTGATGCTAAGCTTTTACATTTCACATCCAATTACTGAAAGACTAGTCCGCTTAGTCAAAAATCAAATTACCGACTGTCTACAAGTTCCCAAATTATGAATTCCTAACCAGTTTCAACCATATTCCAGCAAACAGCCATCAGTTAAGCACATTGTTCGTCGTACGAAGACGGGAGATATCGGCAATTTTTATCATGTTGAAAGTAAGAGGGATTGTGTGAAATATGGAAGTAACGTTTACTGTATGAACACGAGGCTGTTCCGGAACGGGTGGCGGAGCGCTGTAGATCAAACACAACCTATGATCCAACGCATATAATCATCCTCATCATATAGCCGTACAACTGACCCTTATGTCATCTGGCACGATAGTTGCTGGTGACACAACAGTATCCGGACAATAAAAACGCCTAATGTAAACTGCAACGTAACGAATCTGTATCCTCCTTGATGAATATCAGAAAGAAAGTTAAACCTGTGGACACAAAACGAGCGACACGTGAGCACTTTACTGTGACGGCTGCCAGAATAGATGTGATATGTTTAAAATCAAGCTATCTATATTCGCGTACCACGAAGCCAAAGTGAATTAAGTTCTCGTTACTCACACCGAAGAAGATCGAAATTCAACAGCCTCCGTTTTTTACATTGATTAGATCGACTCGCAAGACTCCGATATTCGGCAGAATCTCGAAATGGATGCAACATAAATAAATCGGCTCGTAGGCCTGAAAAAGCCAATCACGAGACAGGGTTAACCAACAATATCCCTTACTTTTAACCAGACACATCGAAAACACGTCATACCAGCAAGCACCGATGCATTACATGCTAACTGGAGTACTAGAAACAGAGTTGGAGGAGCAAATGAATAGCATAAAGTTTAACAGAAACGGACACGTCAATGCGCATTTGCAACCCATCTATAACGGTCATTCTTCAGACAGGAAGTTCACATTTTAACATCAGCCCTATTGCACATTTCAGAAAAGAAAGCTGGGGATTAATTAGCACCAAACTTCCAGCTCGCCTCATATGAATGATCAATACTGATTACAATCGTTATGATCTAATTGCTGTTAATATTACGGCGACTAAAGAACTAACAATTACGCTGACTGAACAAAAAAAACGTTGGTACATTACAAACAGTGAACCATCTCCTCTCCCGAAAGCAGTTACTGCCAAGCGGGAAAAGCCTTGGTAGGTCTGTCAATTTGTTAAAGACGATAATCAACCGTCTCTTAACAAACGTGGACGATAAGCTTGCTTCATCAAAAGCCTGGCGGCAACTCGCAGAGACAATGGTCCGTCTATCCTTCGTCAATATTCGATACAAACTCTCAGAATAGTCAAGTAATTTTGACCACTGAGCACCAGAACAAAGACTTTCGGTACAGTAAGGTAAAGTTAACTATCGTAGCCTGGGTTCCAACAGACCAAGTCAAGTTCATGTAGAACAAGTGCGGTACTTCGTGCTAGAAGCTAGAAATGCTCTAGGATGTTGACCTCTAACAAGGTGGGAAACTCAAATCGCAAATAAAACGATCTCAAGAGCAAAAATACTCAGACCAACAAAATGTGCCTTGTAAGTCTGATAGGATTAACAGGAAAAGGAGAACTTTCATGTGAGTTTTGTTGTATTTAGGTAGTTTTCAAGAATATAAGCATTCGCACTAAATACAATTTTACAAAATGAACACCTCAGACAAACAGACAAGGAACACAGGATCCAATGGGACGCGTTTCCAAAACGGTTCTGAGTAAAAATGAATCCACAGAGAGACAAGAGTGGGAGCAACTATAGGCGATGGACAACCTCGGACGCACAATGTGAAAACCACATAAGATAACTAGACAAGAAGTTGATCCAGGTCGATGTATAAGAGTGACATAAACATGCACACACGAATATGCACTGCAGTTTCAAATTCTTTGCAAAGAACGAACCAGAAGGTGCCTCTAACAGCGTCGTCAAATGCAATTTGAATCAAAAAACACCATCGAGTTTTAATGCAAAATCAACCATGGCATATTCGTCCACTCTGTATTGTCGATACGATCGCACAAACGAACAGTATGAGTCATATTTATTAATTCGACGATCCCACCGAGCACAGACGGCTATAGACACGGTCAAGTTTACAGCTAGTAAAAACGGATCATAAATAGTTGAATGAAGTGAAATCTCAAACACATCCTTTCTGGTTGCAGGCTTAATCGCAGCTAACCGAGTTCGTGAAGGAAAAAGTAAAAAAAAGGGAAAAACAACGCAAGAAATTGCCTGTTTGTCAACATGCGGATGAGTAACCACTCTCAATCTCGGGAAGGTATCAGTCAGATTAGAAGAATAAATTATATATTCATAGAGTCAGACACGTGGTGCGTCGTCTAATTGCAATGCATCACAAAGAAAACAGAATAGAATCGGGAGCCCGAAGAACCGGACGAAAGGAAGAAATGCCACCACATTTGCATTTTACGAGTCATCCTCGTTCACAAAAAAAGTCAAAAACTGGGAAACGAAGGATCTGGCTAGCCGATGGAAATGCTTGCGAAAAACGTTTGCTGACTGACAATCCAAGAAAGCTCAAAGGAATCTTTTGTCGACGATGCTGAATACAGATCCACGGTAAAACACATGGGCAAACAACGAGGCCGAGCAAACTGGTACGGAAAAAGAAGAAAGATAGGATGCATCAGTGTCGCGAATATATAACTGTTTCATGCTACCACTAGGTGAACTGAAGTCCCCCAGGATCAACGTCCGCTAGAAAAAGCCCCATAAAGACAGTGAAAAAAATTCACGGAACAAGCATGCGTACAGTTAAGCCGTTTGTATGACAAATAAACGTGCGGGCTATCATGCATAATTAATACGCTCGCAGAATGAACAGAGAGCACAGCTGTGCAACAAAAGGATGTGTGGACAGGGAAGCGATCTTGCGTTAAGTGTTTTAACCTGTTCCAATCAGATGATCATAGCAAGAGTTACCACAATTAAGTAAAATCTATTACTGCATGATGAGGTCTAGATATGGTGGTGGAGGGTTTCTAAACACAGTTCGGGATAATGGTTATATTGGACATGTGGCGAACTAATTGCGCCAGGCCGGAACCCAGTGACCCATCTTTGAACAGATAATATGGTCACGGAACTAGCACGATAGCAATGAATGAGCAATGCATACCGATTATACCAAAAATTACTGGTATAACACAGATACTTGCATAACCATAAACTTAAGACAGCCAAGTGATAACGACGTCAATCACTAGTCACACTGTTGTGTTCAAGTTCCGGTTGCATCGACGATTCTTGTTTGAGATTATAAAGCTTGACTACAGCCAGCCATACATGCGACTTAGTTTAGCGCGAGGGTAAACCTTTTTAGGTGTACTACCAGAAAAATGAGCTTACTGGTTAAAAGTCTGCCTTGCACAAGTACGAAGCTCGTTTCGAGAAGACAAACAGGACAATGCTACGATCTGGCGGAATCACAGTTTAATAGAGCAAGATTGAAACATCGAATATGGAGTGGAGTTAAACAGTGCTTCAGAATGACAAAATCCATCACAAGGGTACGACGATAGACCAGAAGTGACAAATGTTGAAGTCAACAGAAGTGAATCGACTGACGCATAAAAACTGAGATGACAGACTGCTGTGCCGTTCTTGCACTTCCTTTTACACATCACTAGCATAACAAAACTACTTCTGGTGAGTCGGACGCAGCAACTGCGTCTGACAAAAATCCTTCTCAATCGAATTAATACCGAAATCTTGAGGATGAACGTCTCAGTGTAGCAGTGTGGATTCCGAGCCCGTTGCAGTACGACTGACGCAGTGATCGCTGACCACCAGATCCTGGAAAAACATCGTGAACATCCGGTCGCCGTACACCTTCCTCGAAGAGGTCATTAAGGTATCGTATTGTGTGAGTCAAGGTATTATGGACAGTGTTTGAGAAGCTTAGCTGTTCAAGTAAGTCCGGTAACTTATTCGAAGTGTTACAAATAGGTAGGAAGATGAAGGTGCGGTTATGTGGATCAACCTTTGATAAATTTGATGTTACCATTGGAGTGAGGCGCGGTTGTCTCATCTCCAACCTTTAGTTTATATTTGGTCGCAAACCTAACGGTTGTTTTTCAAAACTTGTAAGGGATCGTTCTTAACAAATACTGCATAAATGGTAATTTGCTGCGTACATCCACGTTTAGAAACTTCAAGCCTGTTACGTAACTCAGTCACGCATATGCCAATGATTGCAGATGACAGTGCACCAACCACGCAACAAAAAATACTGTAGCCGAGAACCACGGCCTTCGCCACCGCTGAGACAAAATTTGGGTTGGATGCTAACAAACGTTAAAAAGTTCTCTTCACTCAACCTTTTGAAACAGGAGGCGCTACGCCTATACGCAACATCCGCAAGTAAAAACTTTGTGGATAGTTGCGCATAATCCCGCTGATTGGGTAGTAATCTATGGACGGATCTATTTCCGAACTGCAAGCTATGATGGCCAAAAATTGCACTAACTTTGAGCCTCTTGAAAGACGCGTCGAGAACCGCAGTCTCAAAATGAAGACAAACCTACTTATGCACAGAGTCATGGAGCTGTCCACATTGTTGTACGACGTTGGAGCCTGAACGTTACATCAATGAAACGTGCGGAATTTGAAAACCATTCATCTCGAGTGTCTAAGGCACATTCTGTGGTCAGACATGATTCCGCACATCAACGTATTTCGACAAACTGACACGGACGATGCTCAACCTACCTTTATGTTCAATCACCTTTACTGGCCAAAACAGGTAAATGTAGTGGCGACGGTTAGAAACAAATAAGCCAAGCCCTGACAGCTAGAAAATAGAATACTAGGACGTTATTTGTGTTGTAGTGTGGAGCCCAGATTATGAGAGAAGGTTCAATGCATGGAGCAGCGCGACACGGACGGACTCCGAAGGTTCACTGGATAAAAGCTCTACAGCCATGTAATCAAGCGCGTCCTAAGTCGTAGGAATGTGACCATGGCCGCTGCGACGAATGCGCCAGATGTCTCAGACCAGTAGGCCAACAACATGGCAATGGTAAATTATGAGTGAAGAGACGGTGGATGCGTTAAGCGTGAACAAATTACCTCGATTACATATTTTTCATTCGTGCCAACCCACGACAACCGTCGCTTAATAAACCATCAGCTTTCTTTTGCAAAAGTTCGGTCCACTGTGGCCTGTTACTTTTTCTTCACTCTAGCTTTACCGACGTAACGTACCTCGAAGGTTTTGTGTGGTGTCTTAGAAGAAAGTTAAGCTATTAGTAGGGAATTTTGATTTTATATAAATTACACATCATTCAGGACTGATCACAGCTGTTGTGTTCTCACAAACTTCCCAGTGAGCCCCTTTCAAAAAGAAGCACTACACTCCAGTTCTGCTCATGTTGAAATTCGTAAGCAGTGAGTGTCTACGCAACGACAGGAATTAAAACTCCTTTATAAAATGCACCAATATCTACTGCTACATTGCAATTTCTCTTGCCTACTATTGTTAATACATTTTTCCCCAGTGTAGAACTTGCAATTAGAGAACACATTTTTATTTGTGCTCCCGACGGATAAGACGTTTGCTTTCACACCAATCTACCATCAGACTCACCAAGATTGGTGAAGTGGACCACAAAGACTTCCAGATACGTCTTACAGGCTTATTCCTTCGGATTTACATTGGATGTGAGATGGGAAAAACCTGAAGTGGTGCCGCGCGATCCACTTGTGACGATGTATGTCGGCAGGTATCATCTGATTTCGGTCATTGTGATAAGCTAATGCGAAAACGGATGTCATCAACTATGGCATAAAAAGCAATTGACAATATTGACTGTAATCAGGAGAATGCAGTTCAAATGAGGCTCACAAACACTGTTTTCTTCGACAGGATATCCGACGAACGAGACACAGAGAGGGAGAGGGAGTGACTTAAGTTTCATCGCCTTGAAACAGGCCCTTTTACGGATGCAACCTACCCAATTTCGAAAGACACAAAAATCGATCAAGCAGTTTGTGAACGATGTTATGAATTCTCTGAAGTCAACAAATTGGCACCCGACGTTTGCTCATCTCCTTCGAGACGGGCCTCGGTTTGGATCATGGAAGCTGCTTGCTGTTGCTGTTGACGCGCTTCGCGATGTTGGGCCAACCGAATGTCACATCGACTTTGACGGTGACGATCGACCAAATGAGCAAAACTGGCATCAAGCCACTGCTTGATATCCGCGTAGGTGACGATGATCACGTTCTGACTATCTCGGCTAACCAGGCACAGCCGTTCACTAGAACCGGCCTCAACCTGCAAATCAGGCAAGCAAAAAACGAGCTAAGCTGCATCGTTAGCAATACAAAATTAACACGTTTTACACTGAGCAGATAAAAAAACGCACTGCTGGTTTGGGAATGCATTCACAATACAATAGTGTTGACGCAGTCATACGTGAGGTGACGATCAACAATAGTGACAGCAAAACAAGCAGTTCGGACGGTGACCCAAGGGCAGATGGAAAAAATAAACCTCAAATAAAAAGGGAAACAGAGGAGAACTAGTACACCATACACCTTAGAATCCTTGTGGCTTGAAATCACAAGCAAACAGTCAAGTAGTAAGTAAGGGGAAAACGGTATACATGAGACAAGTGACTATGTTGCTTCGAAAGTTTCGCTTCAATGTTCATACTTGCTTCACAGACGGCATAGTAAGCAAACAGCATCAGTGTCAGAGTCCAACCAACTACCAACTCCCATAACATCTCTACAAGAAGGCTAGGTGGGTCACCAGATCTAAAGGACGAACACGACTTATGCTTCCCAATTTGCTAGCGTGAATGAATTGCACCTCTTGTTGTACGAGAGCTACATTTTCAATCGATCAAAACAATGGCCATTGTAATAAAATAACGTTAGGCTGTTCAATTAGGTCATGTAATAATAACCGCAGTTGAACTCTGAATAATCAGACCAACAGCCAATGCTAGTACAAGATGAGGTAGGCTACATAGCTATATCAAGAAGGTGGGAGTGCTGTGACCTGTGAACACGGCAACTGCGGAGAATGCACCACTTTCGGAGTAACCTATTTGGAACCGAACCAGCTATGATTAGCCTTCGTTGTCCGCCCGGTTTGTACCAGCTCATCAAAAAATTGCAAACTACATAGAAAACCTGAGCGGAGTGTACGTCATGATCCATATCGGCATGATGTCAAATCTAATCCAACTGGTCCTCAGCCACATTAGAGGACGTTAATTGGTTCGTATCGACCAAAAACCCATTCGTCCAATTTACCGCTTCCAACGTACAACAATAAAATGATTAGACAGGAACAGACTTGTCAAGGTAAAATAGTTTTTCTTTCACGATTAGTGCCAGCAGAGAACACACAGCGAGCCACGTAAGCGACTGACTCCAGAATGGAGCGACGGATACTCTAATAAAGCCAGTGATTAAATTAATCTCCAATGCGATGAAACTACTGAACTGTAGGCTAAGGAATGCAACTCTTTTCATCATCGTGGTGAACAGATCGCGTTTTTTAGTCGGGATCACATTAAGGATTATAAGATGTTTTCATATAATGTATGTATGGTAATCCTTTATATTCGATCTACGTGTCAGTCGAGCAAAGTCTCGTTGATCTAGTAATGACTGTCATTCCTTGTTGACAAGCGCAGGCCCGAAAATAGTGAATACTCTTCCATTTTGTTTAGCAAAAAATAGGGTAGTGCAGGACAAAATGAACAGGACGGTACATAGACCGTTATTAGTATCGTAGTAGCGAAGTAATATAAATTTATAACAAATGTTAAGAAACTAGATAGAGCATGAATATAGCACTCGCAAAGAAACCTACGTTATATTTGTTTGTAAATCAAGTGCAATGAAAGGAAACAAAAAGAATGCTCCAGTTAACGAACAAGTAGTAACCTAAACACGTTCAACATCCCTTCTAGTTGCAACGTAGTAGGGAAATGAAAACGCTTTCATATCACAGATCACCAACCTTCAGGTCAATAAGTTGCGCTTACAAAACCATTCGCAAAGACTCAAAGCTCATGTAATAGAAGACTGTAGGATTGACCATATGAAACGAACATCCTATTTCTAACTCAGCATAACAGCTGAGCATGAACCACTCAGACAGAAAGCAAACACACCAGGTTCAGCAACAGCCTTAATACGCACAAGCTAGCCTGTATTCCCACATCAGCCAGTCAGGCACTGGATGAACAACAGTGAATAGTAACCCTCGCTACCATTAGAACAAAAATGACACAAATCATAGCATGCACGACGGGCAAAGAGTGCATGCGACCTGGCCACACACCGTTCCATGAAAACGTGGATATATCCATGTGTTTTTTCAACAAGAGATTGTCAAGCTCGGCTTATTCCAGCGAAAAACGCCAGCTAAGTATACCTTCCTTGACTGACATACACAATACCAGACGCGTTTTCAGGGTTAGTAATCTGAACACCTCCATTCAAGACGACCTCTTGTCATCAATGTCGTTGTATGGATAAGTGCTTTGCAGAGAACCCTACAACGTGACTCCTATGGTCTTATTGGCACAACCTGGAATCGACCAGAGAAGGTAGTGCAGGTATCGACTTCACGTCAAACAATTTATGCAGACTAGTCTCCGTCGACATAACGCGCCTCATTGATTAGAAACCAAAAGATTCACAGTGCCATCTAAACACAGCTCAATCGAGCTATACGTGAGACCATGACCATATGCATCGTTCTGTCATACATATACTTGAAAAATTAAGATCGGTTAGTTGCGAACTGACTGCACCAAGAAACTTCGGAAAAAAAGAAGTCGTACATACAAAGCAAGCAGCTAGGCGACGTCTGTTGCTTACACAGTAGGTCGATTACTAAGCCACAAGCATACTGACGGAGAAGACTACATTCCTGTTGGCACAAATGGGTACCAAAGTAAATTCTGAAAAGACAAGTTACTCGTTCAACTCACTTTGTTTAAGGTAGTGATTATGTGCGCCAAATCTAAAAACGGAGCACTTAGGTGATCTGTTTGATGGAATACGAAGTCACGGAACAATTTCAGCATATATCGATCGCCCGTTTCCGACCAATCCGGATTCGACCCGTTGCGACTGTTGAAAAAATGGAGAGAAATAAGAGTGGAAGTAGGCATATTCTCCATTGTTCCCTGGCGGGAGCAACGACGTAACAAGGTAGGCGAAACGGCAGTTCTATTGAACTTGAGAACAGTACACACATCAAGATAATGATTCCTATTGTGAACCAGCAAACCACATAAAAAAAGCGGACAGTGAAAAGTGTGGATCCGTTCGTATCAAAAACACGATCTAAAAAGAACCTTTGAAAAAACGGAACGAATGCACGATAAAAATCTGCGTCCACAAAAGCCTTCTGCAAGACATTCAAGCTGTTAGGTTACAGGGTTTTTGCTGCCATGTGATATGTTGTGAAGTTACTCAACTCAAAAGAAAAGTATTCACTGCAATCGGGTCTCACATCCGCAACCGTGTGATTGTTAGCCAACATCACTAGCAGCAAGCTGCCGCGGTCTCCTTCCATTAACATTACGGAAAGCGCGATTGTCCTAAGCGGCTACTGACCGTTCCGGTTAATATGACTGACTACCCTGACCGATGACGACTGCGGAAATACCTACTGAGTATCGATTAGTTGGTTCGGACACGCTCCGAAAATCAAGCCATCGTACGATTTATAGAACCTCATCTATGGGACCCAGCGTCTGTTACAACCGGCCAGGTAGTGACCAGAGAATGATTTGGTAGTGAGGCATGATATAAGTGACCACTTGATGAATATTCCTGATTGGGGAACAAAGAAGTCGAAAAATCTATATCCGAAGACCCTATCAAATATGATAGCAAAGGCGTAATCATTGATACCTGTATAAACAATGTGTTATAAATAGAATGCACGTCCATTCACCTCTATTTGTTTAATGCCGTGTGGTGTTATGCCAATTTCTGTACAAGAATCTACGTTAAAAACAGATCAGCCTTAAAGTTACCTCTCGCAATCCCCAATTTCTCTCCAGGAACACAGACGATCCACCTCACGGTGCGACAGCCACAACGAAAGCACGGGTTGCTGTCAAGCAATCCGAATGAAAACAACATCTTGATCATGTATGTTACACAACTGCAGAGCAAGTCTGTTCATGTCAAACGGGACAGTACATTGGTAGACACTAAGGTAACCATGGCGACAATGTTGACTTCAAATAATGTGATAGCAGGTTCGACTACGCAGTGTCCTGACTATTCCCACCTAAGTTTAGGCAGCCTGATAGTAATTAGCTGATCAACATTCTAAAGTTCAACATGACAGCTGAGGTTTCGCGGTGTTAAAGCTGGTAACACCAGAAAGTTTAATTTTACAGAGACAAAGAACGCCACAAACATAAACCGATGCAGAAAACAGAGTGGTTCGGTTGGATGGGAGTTAAAACGTGAAGACCGAGTGTTGTAAAATAGTTATCAATATAAAATTGACCATGATGATTCTGTTGAAAAGAGAGAACTGAAACGCAACACCAACATCCGAAGCTTCTACGGGAATACATGTGTATGGCAAACCTGCCAACCGGTTCGGTCTTTGCTAACTGACTTACTCGCTGCGCTCGACGATTGACTGCAACTTACAGACCATGCGAAACAAGCGATCGCACTCCATACCCTGTGAAGAAATAAGAAACGGTTAGTGCAGAAAACAGTCTGACCTCTAATGAGAATGGGAACGATTAAAAACAATAAAAAGGCATGTTGGAACAAATGCTACAAACGACCGAACCACGAACGGTGTGAACTAGACGCAACAAAGCGAAATTGTAGGAGAGACAAACACCTCTGCCGACACACGTATGTATAGTGAAAGCACCTATACTATTTGAAATTCAGGTAGACCCACTGCGTAATATCCAAGAATTATTGGATAAAAACTGAATAAACTGGACAGATAACAGAGTGAACGTTTAACGAAGTAAAGCAGAAAACGATCACAATCAATTCACTATGCCCAGAGATGAAAACAATGCTGAATTAGACCAGCAAAAATAATTCAACTACAAAATGCAACTGGCTGTCTGCAAATAAGAAGCATGCCACAAAAAGTGGGTTTTATTCATGCGTGCGACAGAACACAGACGCACCAGGAATAACTGACGCTCCAGGAAATCTGAGTGGTCACAAACGTTCGTCAGTTGATCGTAGACGAACGGGGCAGTAGCTCGTACTAACTGTTCCACATCGGTAACTTGGCCGCAGATAAGATTACGCAAAAGGCTGACGAGGTCCGGAGTATAAGTACGTTGCAACAGGTTGAATGAAGTGGTCCGATGAGCATTCTGTTGTTAAAACAATGAAAAATAGCAGAATCATCAACGAATGAAGATTCAGTTCAAGTAGATCTCCGAGATCACATAGGGATAAACTGTTCAGTAGACTACTCGAAGCCACGATCGCAACGAATTGCGCATTGGGTATTTTAAACTGCACAAGCAGAACAAGTTGCCCCCTTATCAATCTGAGGAACACATAAAGAACATTAAGTTTGTGAAGTGAGTTTACTTCATACACCCTCTTTGACCGCAAACGTTTCGTACGATCACAACGTGCAACCGGATGAAACTGTTTATGGTTATTAAGGTATCGTAGGTCACTCGTCATAAGTCTTCGTTACGTGCCCAAAAGGGGTTGAAAGTCACATTACGCCTTCCTTGGTTTCCTTAACCAGGATAAAGGTGGTTTGAACAAGCCAGGAGTAATAAATCATCCGTTTTCAGTGGACTGTTTATTTACCTTAATGTTAAGTGTGACATGTTTGCGATTAGGAAGGGTATACAAAATCAGTCCATCCCTTAAACTTCATGTTCTCCAATCGTTATTCAAGTTAAACAGGGATAAGTTTACGGAGGAAGGGTACACCCATAAGTCGAATAGCTGTAGACAAAGGGCAGATAATATTGTACACAAGAATTTTAAAAACAAAGTTTTTAGGAGAGTTAAGAGATTCAAAGAGGAAGAAAGTTTTACAATATTGTTTACCCTCGGAGGGAGTGAAAATTTTTTTTATGGAAGACAAGGTAGTAATGTCCATTGTCATAAACGACTCAACGTAGACTGACGTGCAGAGCGGTTAAAAGAAGTGGAAGGAAGAGTACGTCCAGTAAGTCGACGAACAGTTGCCATGGTAACAGCGGTAGCAGAGAGACAAACATCTTTGTAGTAGGACAAAGACTGAAGGCCGGCTACGAAATTGACGAGGCACGTAGCCTTACACCGGAAGAGGAAGATGTGAGGTCAATCATCTAAGACTTGCAAACAGTATTCAAAGATATTAAAAGTCTGAGAGCCCCAAAAGAGAAAACTGGTTTTTACAACACTCAAATAGCTAACAGTTTAGGTATTCGGTTCTTTAACAAGCATGCAAACAACAAACGAATAGGCAAATTATCAACCCGAATCACCAACTCCTCCACTATTTCTAACACTCGGAAAGTTAACGGTTTGATATCGAATAAGCAAAGGAAAACGATAACCCCAGGACAGTTGCATCTACGAATTATCGAAAGAAATTGGAATCAAACATAATCAGAAAGGGAGGCGTAGAAGTCCGAAAAAAGAGATGGACAAAACTGGTAGAGTTGAAGACAACGATGTTTACAGAAACCAGTTTTAAAATTCACTTATTCTTCACGGCAATGTTGGTTGCCGCACGGGCTGACGATAGTTGCAGAAATATAGAATGCTTGCTGGGATAGGTAGTGGAACAAACGAAGGTCGCATCATCTGCAAAAACGCGTGGGGATCAGGTAAAGTGGGAAAAATCACTGATAAACAACAGAAAGTTAGGGAGAAGATCGAATTCTAACAGTCGCCGGCCTTAACTTTTCAGTGACAACGTGATACTACCTGCGTGAACTACAAAAGAACGATCCTTCAGGGAAAAAACCGATCTAAATGATTGGTTTCGAGTCAAATTCGTATACACCTAAATTCAATAGCGAGGTACCTAGATAAACAGACTAGAAAGTCTCGGGTATGTCACGTTTTGCTGAAGGAGTTTATAGCGGACGACCACACGCGAGAAACGAAAATAAAAAGACCGCTGGTGTAAGGTTCGCGCTGAAAACTATTCTGGAGGCCGCTAAGCAGTTCGCTATTCTCTAGGTAATGAAGTATACGCCTGGCAGAAAAGGACTCCATAACTGTAAATAAAATTGGGATAAGGGAGAGGTACGGGACGATAGTTAGTTCGACCTAAAGAGTCACTGCGCTTAGAAATGAGAATCATGAGAAAAGGTCAAGGGATGAAAATGTTGTGAAGGCGAATGATAGGCAGGAAAAGCGCACTGTGGGGAAAAATAAAGAAAAAGTATGGGGCAAGCATATGACTGAATGTTAAAGCTTCATGATTTAGGTGAATAACATAAAAGATGCCAATTATCCAAATGGGAGGAAGGGTGATCTATGAAACACTCCGGAAATCAGTTACGGTCAAGCTCCGAAACCACTGGCCACCAGAAGGAATATCAACCAATTCAGTGGTCTTCGGCTGACTAGGTGTCCTTTGGCTTTGCCAATGGTAACCAAGAGGACGTTAACAACTGGAAAGAGGTATGGAAAAAAGAAAGAAGTGGGATGAACGAATCGCCGTTTGTACAAACGCTTCATCTTACGTATAGAAGAGGCCGGCATGACAGAACCACTCGTGAGAGGACATCGTACCGGGTTTACGGATGTGGACAGTAAATAATCGCAGGACATCGAAGACTAACGTAGTGTTGTCTGCGAAGGAGAAGGGATCCAAAGAAGCACAATCGTGTGAGGGGGCCTCAACAGAAAAGTCACTCATTCCGTTTCAATCCGCCAGGAAGTAGCACCAAAACAGACCTACAGACAACGTCCAAACAAACGCAGTTAATGAGAACGTGGTCTGATAAACCACTTGGAAGAGAGCTGATTACTGTATGCGCCGAAGGGTTATTACTTTGGATGAGACCCAACTGTAAAAAGTCAGGGCTTCGGCTGGGTTCTAACCAGCGAAAGCATGCCTCAACGCGGCAAGCGCACTGCCAGCTGACCTACGAAGCCACGCCAGAAACTCGAAAATGTCAAATTTGGACTCGGTCACCCACCCATCCCACTGTCTCATATGGAATCCACCAAATGATCCAGGGGATCGGCTGCCCCGGCAGAATTTCTCAACCAGTTATTAGTTAGGAATAACTTAAGGGTGTGCGAGTTGCCGCCGTCTAGATCAATACTCTTCACAGGCAGCGGTACAAGTTGAGAAAGGTCGGAAATAACAGAAAACTGTTCAACATTTCGGCCTGTTTTGGTCAGTTCCGGGATGCACTCAGCACTACGGACAGTAAGATTCTCAAATACGCAAATTTCAGCATTGGAATTCATGTGGAATATTTGTGAAACCATTAAAACGGACAACATTCGAGATCACAGTTCAAGCCAGCAATCGAAACGCGAGCAAGAAAGCAGGATACCACTAAAGCTGAGACCTAATGGATAACGTAAGTTTGACGACGGAGAGTGGTACTGTAAACAGTTACGTGCTAGCGATCATGCAAGCATATGTAAACTTATCTGTGCAAAATGAATAAAAGCGATAAACGTTCTCGTGGGATAAAAAATAAGATGATTTTAGTCTGAAAATGACTGCCCTGAAAAAGACCGCCTAATTTGTCCTCATGGATGCATAGATCTAATCGCTAATTACAGCACTCGTCTGGTTCTGCAAACCAACAAACCATAAAGGCCAACATTCCTGTTACATCCATACCCGAAGGAGTGAAAATGCTCTTCATAATTTCATCAGGGGTTAGCGTTCCCATAAGTTGTCCTCTTTCTGGTTTGTTAAATCCCACAGACGTCAAATAGTATTGATGCAGTCGATGCAAGCGACGAAAGCAAGAATCACACTTCGCGCAACATCACAAAACCTACCATTGGTAGACGGGAGATCTGCCATATGGAGGCGCTTAGACGTGTGCATCGAGGAGACAAATGTTCCCATAGCATTTTGGTGTAGGCTGAATCAATTACAGGGCATTCGAAAATATTATTACGCATAATCCTTCCCGTTCGCAAAATATCAACTCAACCACCGATACTCACATAAACCATCTCACTTACTGTGCCCTACGACCACCTCACTAGCCAATACCTAAACTGTAAAAAGCCAGCACAAAGGACGTTATCATCATTCAAAACAGGTGTCTATATTTAGACCTGCAGGCGGAAGTCTAATAAGTTATCCTGTTGAAACACAATGTCTACTTAACGTACATCTCGTATTACATTGATGCTAAAAAGCCGAACTGATCACAAAGAGAACGGGTCGAATTTCGCTATCTACAGCAGCCCACCTTGAAATCACGCATCAACTTTTCATGGGCAACCGTCGTCTGATAATCGGACAAAACCCTTGGTATTTCCGAATCACCATCGCATGCTCGACCTCGTTTCAAGCTCGACATTACCATTGGTTCAAAAGTCTTTTAACACTTTCTACATCTCGTGAAACGCTGTGTCATGCAATAACGTATGCAATGGAGACAAACCAAGATTTTATACTCAGATTGCAATTAAAAACGACCAGCCTTGGAATAGAACTATTTTTGTTGGGAATCATAAAACGTTTCCCCGAGAGTTTGAGGCCAAAATAATTGTTACAAGAAAAACAACAAACAGATGAATGTGCGATAACAAAACGAGAGAACCAACATACCTAGAGTGACCACAAAGCTAAGCCATGTTCCAATTTAAAAAGACGGTTGGAAAGCAGTGGGAACAAAAAACAACGGAAATGAGATATAAAACAAAGCTTACCTGGAGGGCCTCAGAGGTACCACAGGCAGCTCCAATAATTAGCTTTCCCAACTGCACAAAGTCCGCAGCCTAAGGAATCGAAGGAAATCGAGAAAAGATCATCAATGATGCGAAAATGATCGCTAATCTAGTGGGACGAGGTAAGACCACCGGAGTGTTAACAAGAGTTCTTGATGAGACGAAATCACCGAACTAACTGTGCCACATTAAGCTACACGAGTGATTCAAAAAGAGGTCATATCAATCACTGAACGATTCTGAGAAAGATCTCCACAAGGGAAACAAGGGAAATACTAGCACTTGGAAATCGCAAATTCTTGGACAGTTTGAGAGAAGTGCTAAGTTAGTTGATTAGGATTTTTGATTCTTGGTAAAAAAAAAAATGAACCCAAAGTTGGCTATCACCTGCAAGTAGTAACTGTTTCAGCCATATTTGGTGTCCTCCACATTCAAAGTGGGTTGAATATGTAGATTATTGCTTGTTTTCACACCACGGATAACATATGCCTGGAAGTAAACTGACCTATCAGAGAATAGATGAAAAGATTTGGTACTACATGTGTAAAAAAAGACAATCCTGTTTGCATAATACTCTTTACAGCGCAAGGATTTTGCGCGAAATATAGACATCCAATCTGTGACTAGTACTGACTGATGCGATTTCGTATTGAATCGTTTTCTGAGTAGTACCACAGGAATGAGGTGTGAGTGAACACTCATCAACTACATGCGTGCTGGATGACTTAACACAATATACATATTACTGGGCGAAGTACGTAAACCATTTAATCACATGACAGAAAGTGGCTACCGTCCAACCTTATTCCAAAAAAGGTTAAACAGCGGGCACTCGGATACTGGATTTCATAATGATGTGAGAAGGCTGAGCTGCTCGGACAGTCAGAAAGCTGTAAGAAATTATACCTGTTGTAGCAAAACGTCATTCAACAGAGCACGATCTTTATTGTCTAACTCGTACTTTCCCACGACACGGGCGCGCTCGTGTTTATGAACCAGAATTTCATTCCACAACGCAACGACGGTTTATGCTCTCACGTCGTGTGCACTTCTGCCCTATTTGTGTGCATGTGTGGCTGACGCCCTTTGTCATGGGTTTTTTGTCTGTCATTTCTCGTCCGTTGGGTTAATATTGTTGAACGACAGCGCGTCCGCTCCCCCGTGTTGTCCACAATCCACTCGCTGTAGGCTTTAGCCATACCTCACTGCCGCGTTGAGATATACTACCAAGTGTTGGAATAATCATGCCTCCGATTTCGTCATCCATCACAGCATAAATAGTATCAGCCAGAGGAGGAAGACGAAAACTGAGCAAGGGAGCAAAATGACCACCCCATCTAACCTAAAAGCAGGTACCCATAGTGACTACTAGGATCAGTTCGCTAGTTCAACGACGAATGAATGAAGGAATTCTTTCATAATTTCTAGACACGTTAGACATAAGATCTGATGTGTTCATCACAAGGAGAGGATGCAGACAATAAAACACGTAATGTAATCACATGAGTGGAAGAATGTATCGCTTTTGCTAGAAGCAGGTTAATTTACGTAGCTCAAATGGTCCAGTTGATCGGAAGATCGTATCAACCAGCGGCAACTTTCAAACGAATTTGTTGAAGTGAACGAATATTTTTTTTATACGTAGACAAGCCTTGGGGCACATGATGGTCGAGCAAGGCAACCCCAGAATAATGCTCTGTGAGGGAGTATAGAAATACCATTGTGGGTAGTACATTAAATAGCGATAGTTGTAAGCGGACAATTCTGCAAAGTAAACACTTTAATCAAGTGGGCCTATGGTGCGCACATTGATGATATCCCAATTTTAATTTGAAATCTAGTTACTGATAGATGCGGTGACATCTAAGCTTTTGTTAATCATGAAGTGGAAACCAGTATTGATAGCCAGCACGAAATATCTTATGACGTTGGGAGTACGAGAGGCACTAGTTAACATGGAAGACTCTAGGTCTGGCAAAAGGTTTCTTGCCCACCGACCTCGCATTTAATTTGACAAGATCAAATGAAACGAAAGTTACCAAATTAAAAGGTGGCCAGATATTTCGCCACCTAAAAAAGCAGGCAATGGGAGGCAAAAGCAAAACAAAACAGTACAATAAACGGTAGTAACAAAGCATATGCATTGCTTTCATTAGAACTGCTCGTTTTCACCTGATGATACTCAAAAACCATCACGCTACGATCATACATGATAAAGGTGTAGGAACAAAAACAAACCTGATCTTCAGTGAGATGAGGGTCTTCAGACCGATGGAACAGGACGTCTTTCAGGCCGAAGCAGTTGATACGCAAGCTGTGCGGTTGTGTTCAAAGAAATAACTCACTAAGGTACGTAAACGAGGTTTTGGACATAAAAGAGTTGACTAGGCGGTCAACAAAAAGTACGTGGTTCACTTCTGTACAACTTTACGACTAACAATGGCAAACGCGCAAAGTTGGCTGAAGCCTGTGAGTGTCAAATTCACAAAACTAAGGTGGCAGGAGTGGCCAGATACATCATCATATAACATAAACAGAACAGATGTAGGGGTCAATGAAATAAAGACGAAATGCCTCGAGAGCCACTTTGACGAATCATCCTCACAGACCTGCTTAACGTTGACAAGTACTGTACAACGTTTGGAAACACAACTGAGTAATTGATAAACGGAGTGTTGTAATCGATTACAACATTCCTGAAGAAGGCCATCCGAGGTGGTTGAAACGTAGAGTATTACAACTTGCTCATAACGTTGGATTATTCTCAATCCATTTATCAACAACATGGTAAACACGACACCCAAACTGTTTGACTTCATTCGTACAAACTTTGGTGCGGAAATCTTACGACTGAGTAGTCTTGAACAGCTGGGAATGCTAAAGATACACGTTTGCTCACGCACTAACATTCAAACTAACCAACAACGAAGAAAAATATCAAGAACAGCGGATAAGACACAGACTGCCACTCTTTGAGAAATCTGTGATGGCGAGTTACAAATCGGGTTGGTAACGCAGGCATGATGAATCTACAGCGTCTGATCAATACACATACAATTTTATTTGTCGAGTATGGCGAGTAGCCAACACGGGCAGTTGGCAATATTCAACTGAGGACGTATAGGTGAATATAGTTCAACAATTTACCTTCAGGTCGGCACAATCATACAGGGGAGCCAGAAAGTTAGGTGGAAATGTTGGACGGACTTATTACAGAGAAAAGAAATTATCCATCAAGCAGTTGCTAATGTGTTGTGTCATGTTCGTCCGTTGGTTGGACTGCACAGATGAGCCATCGATCTGTGCTGTTAACCGATCGTGTTTCACCGTGCCCAATCAACGCCGGAGATGTTTCCGGATTCGTTTTGAAGGCTCTCGTCAGATTTGACCGATACAACCAACCTCAAAGGACACAAATACGAATAGATAGCACATGAGGCTACCGCGAATCTTTGTTATCTATGACATCGCAAAGGGATTCGATGCTCGAGTACAATAGGGTTTGCAACATTTATGTGCACTCACTCATATTTTACGAAACAGAAGCCTGACCGACTCATGCGGATGATATGTACATATATAAACTCTCAATAAACGATCACCGGTCTATGGTAGTTAGTTTGTATTAAATGAGTAGACTGCGTAAGCGACCTGATAACCCATCGATGTGTAATAAATTAACAGATTTGTGGCCGACAACTGATGCAGTGATAATGTACAGTCCAAGTAGTATGCCGACAGAGCGTTTGCCGCACAGACGCCGTTGAAAGAAACTGCCAAATGGATAAGCGATGACCTACTCAGGATTACGAAAGCCTTGTCGAGCAAGGATGTAGGATGCCGCCTGGTGGAGTTGGAACTGCCCGATCATCCGTACTACTGGTTGGAAACGTTCTCTGGTACAGCAGTGTATTGCAACCGACAGGTGAGTCCGAACAGTGTTCACTGTTCATTTTTCCCCTTCATATACCTTTAATTATTAATCTGTTTGTTTACGGACTACCGTCAGGATTGGCGACAGCCCGAGTCATTATACCCACTGGTATGTAAGTTTTTATGCTGCGATTGTATTCGTACTATTGTTATCTGCCCGTGAGTTTGTGTGTACAACAATAAATTACTGGGTACAACTTTGGCTAAAAACAACCCAAATCGGCTTAACATAATCAGCTGCATGGTAAACAGTAAAAAAAAGTCGAGGATCTTAAGTCGTATTGAAGAATTAAAGGTGGTAGGAGTCTCTATAAGGTGCGGAAAGTGGATAATCACAGTTAGAACGTGGTGAGCAGCAGTAAAACAGCAGATAATGGGAACAAGGTGATTGCTTCAATAATAAATAATTCGAACTGTAGTATATACAGTCAGCTGGAGACACCTTGTGTGAAAATGCACAATCTACAAACAGAGATTCCAAAACCGATGGTTAGTGACAGAAGAATACGACACAACCCGTCAGGCCAAGAGTAGAAACAATAGTTGGATTGTCATCCGGAACTGATACCCATAGCATATTACGTGTGGCATGGACCGCGAAACAAACGGTAACGGCGTCGGGGAGTACAAAACTATGTCGCAGTCAGTCAATAGAATTTATGATAATGACTTACAGACATTAAAACATTGATCACACTGATCGAAAAGTATGCTGATCAAATATACAGACAATTTGGCACACGTCAGAAAAGTAAGGATGTTTTCAGCTTTGGCATCAATGTTCGGTAGTGACTATATGATTGCTGTTAACCTTACCGAACCAACATAGAAACAGTCCAGCTACCCAATGGGTAAACCCATAACCCACCACTTGATAAACAGTATCTTGAAGCAACACTTTGAAACTGCAAAGTACATCTCCAAAAAACCAACCCGATCATTCGCTCTGTTCGACAAAGTAGCAAACTGAACGCTGAGGCGTAGTTGCTTACTGAAGAGTACATGTAACAGCGATAGAGGTGGAGCGTCTTTTGGAACAACGCTATCCTTAATGACGAAAAGAAATTCAATTTAGAAGGCCTCGATAGTTGGGCATCTATTTTATTGATGGGGTCTAAGCGGAAAACATTAATTTCGCTTCCTAAAAATATAACGTCGGCTTGCTAATGGTTTAAAGGAGAATGTTTTTCGGAAGGAACAACCTAGTTAATGACACTGGATTCACAGAGCACATATGAGGTACCGCGATAAGAAAACCATTCGAAAATCGGTGAAGTTTTTATCGTTAGCGAGAGCGTGTTCTTGTAAGGCTGGCGGAACACCAAGTGTGGGGAATTAAAGCGTCCGATAAACAACATGTAATGGAGGTCCGCTTTAACAAAAAAGGAGAAAATATTACCTCAATTTTTGTTAACTTTGTTCCAAAGTGCTTAGTCCAAGGTGGTCTATCACTGTCTCGCACGCGTCTTTCCGCTTCAAATTTGCTGTTGACGAAAATTAACTTTCATTATAGAAAGACGCTCGTGTCAAACATAATGTTTCTACACGGTTCCGTGAATGGAAAGTTAACCAAAACATTGTAGGAAATGGGGTAGTTTGGAACTTTCTTCGTGCACTATACACGCTTCCAAGGATTTGTTCTATAATACTTCCACAGGGTTTACGAATATAGGTAAATATTCACCATGTGTACTTCCATGGCTTAACAAAACAGTCAAATCTTGCAAACGACCCCAAAACACGACGACGAAAGCGAAGCTACAGCAAACACGGGAATCAAACTTACTGCGTACCATCCTGAATGAGTACTTTGGTCGGATCAAGAACGCCACAGGCTCGCTGAACTTGCTGATGAATGAACCGGATTCCGTGAGTCAGCTGAACTAAATAGGACCAGATGGTAGATTCTGGAAGCATGCCCAAATCAGATGGTCCGTCTGGGATAGCAAAAACAGAATAACGAGCGTCGCGTGAATCGATGACAGTCTTGAACGAGCTCCCATTTCAGTACCCCAGTTACCACCTGTGTGGGCTGATACGACGTGTGCAAAAACCACAAGCGTAAAAAGGTAACATTATTGTAAAGACATAATCTAGAAACGAGGGAACGAACGCCTTCGTCCTGAAGCAATATGCGTGTGAAGTTAGCTGAAAAATGGAAGGATTCGGTTTCAAAAGAGCTACGTAGAAAATGAAGTTCGTAATCACTTCTGCCGTATAATTGTCAATCCGCACCGTGTCACGAGATTAACAGCAGAAGGATGGAGAATCTCGTTATCAAATGGGGAAGGATATTAGTTTGTCCTAGAGTGATTCACAGCAGAAAAACATCGGAATATATACATTAACTTTCAAAATAATCACAGAACATCTAGCCACAAGAACACCTAAACGACTGTCCTAGATCGATCAATGCACCAAGATATGTCATTCAATCAGGCTCTATAAGGAAAAGCAACGGGCACTGCCAGCCAAAGAGAATCACTATGAAAACAGTCAAACACAGGATACACGGAGTAGAACATGCTTTGATGATGCAAAAATTATTATGCAAGACACACGTTACAGTTCCATGAAAACCTAACAATGAGTGGTTTGGCGATCATCGACCCACACAAAATTGACAAGATTAGAGTGACAGTTGACACGCAATTGAAAGGCTGTCACTTTTGCACAAGGAAAGTGACCTGCTAGAAACACTGAAAAGAGCTGTAATAAAAACACAAAGAAAAGCTCCTCCGAAGTATAGAACGAGTTTGGAATAAACAATAAACAAAATCCTTTTGAAGCAAATTGGGATCAGTCTGACTGAGACGGACGTATGTATTAGTGCACCAAAACAAACCTCCATGAAACAAATGAAGCAAAATCGAAACTGAACGTACTCTTTAGGGAGCTGTGTGGTCGTACTGTGCGATTGATGTTGAAAGGAGAACTGAAACTTGTTAGCTTCATCGGATCGCTCATATGGGCCTGTTGCAGGGTAGATGAGCACGGCGTATACTCATAGACGAGGACAGCAGCTGGACGGATGAAACAAAGAGAAGTGATGATAAAGACGAGCACCACAGTGCAATAAAACAGCCAAAGATGATCATTGTCCATCGGACCGCAGCCAGGAAGCCAAGGTGAGTTTAGTCTGGAGTCATGCCTTGTACTAGAGGCTAGGAAGTTGCCTACTGATCAATGGAAACTTCCCCTCCTTAGCGCACCGCACTCTGGTCTGTACTGTTACCAACATGACCTACATGAGATGTTCCTCGTATACAACCGCTTCTGTGACAACCAACGCCTAAAATCGTTTCTCTTAGAAAAGCAGTTTTTTACGCTTGACTAGTTGATGGAGGAAGGTGAACTAATACAACATAATCTGCGCTGTGCTCATGTCGATACTCTAACATGTGAGGAAAAAACCTTGTTCATTCCTAATCTGACCTCTGGAGAAGAGAAGCACAATGAACATACACACATCGATCGGGAAGTACTGGGGTAACAGTGCCTAGTGTGCCCGCGACTATAAGAACTCCTCTTCGTGATTTACCACTCAACTTATCATAGTCCAGATCACCTCAATTAAATGGGGGCATTGTAAACAGACTGCCTGAGCAATGAAAGAGAATACATTCATACAAGTCACGCAGTTGGGATGCCTGAAAGGCACACAAGGCGTACTGCCTATTTACAACTTTTATTTTTACCATTTTGGTCTATGGCCTCAACCTTGAAATTCTATCAACTTCGAACAATAAAAGGTTAGATTACGTGGTCACATTCATCTTGCTGAATCTTCTCCTGTGTTATAGAAAATGAGGCAGTAGAAATTCAGTCCACAAGCATCGTTTTCAAACCATATTCCCGTGCGGATCCCCTACCTTAGCTACAGTATCTCAAACTTAAAACAAACAAACAGTAACACGCAGATGTTACAACGTTGGCTGTCAATTCGGGCCTGCTCAATCGCAACACCAGCCATCTGAGTTGCCCGGTAGAATAGGACGTAAAACGTTCCCACGAACGGGAGCGGTTGTATCTCATCTGTAGATCCCTCTAAAGCTTAGAAATTCTTTATACTCAACTGAAAGTTGCCTGTCGACCATCCGTAGAGTAGAAGCAGTCAGCGCACAATTATTCATCCGCGACTTACAAGTCTTCTGAGAAACGTAAATGTGAAGCAATGTCTCCGCAAATGGGAAGTCGTTGAAGTTCCACCTTTCACAACAGTAAGCATTCGCCGACATGCTGGCCACCCGTTGGATAAAGACTCGGTATAATTCGAAGACAGACGAGTAGAACCTCGCGCCTAAGTAGCTGATAATGGACGCAAATAACAAATTAGTTATCTTAAACTCCAAAACGATCTTCTGACGTCGAACGTAACACGTATGTCATGCCATTCGTAGGCCACCCAACCGCTAGGCCTGTTAACGTTGTTTAGTAGAATTTACAGTCAATCAGAGAAAGCAAGGCGGTGATCGAACAGACTCGGCAAGAAAGCACAGAACAGCTGAGGCGGAGGCACTAATTCGGTCACTAGACAGACCTTTCTCATCATCATCACCACCATCATCATCATAGACAGCAATACATCAGTAGTTCACATTGACGCTTAACTGCCACACAACCATGAAGAAGAAGAAACAAACCCTGTTTAGGAAGAGAGAAGAAAACAGGGAGAGGGAACCCAATCACTAAAAATAGATACGTCTACATTCAAACATAGAACATCAAGACGCATACACCTTGCAAACAAACAAACAATCGAGATGTAAGTGAAAGTAAGGTGTTATCAGCAAGACAGCTTCCTCGCGGTTTTCACTGCCCCGCATCATCAAGTGCACTCACTCCACAGACAACTCGGCCAAACAACGACAACATTCACGCCACTGAGCTCGGTTAGCCGCCATCTCACCTAACGTTTCAAGCCGTCGACTCTGTGAGTCGCGAGGGCTCCAGCCTGGGAGACGAATCAGATCTACGGTGCCCAACCCCATCGTGAACGATTTCATTTGTCTACGCCAGGTCATCATTTGTCCACCTCGCACCTTGTGCCAATCGGCCGCAGCGTCTGCAAACACACCTTTCTGATTCAAGACTACAGGTTACAAGAGGGAACAGCCGAAGATACTCACAAATACGATACAAACTGGCGAGCATTGGCATGGAGAGTTCAGAACATTTAAGACAAATTGCGTCTACGATTGTGCCGGGGTGAACATACTGTCAATCGTATATACACCACGTCATAACATTAACCATGTTCGAATAGTCAAGGCATAAGCTTATCAAGTCCTCAATAGTAAAATACTTTCTGGAACGCACCTCCGCATTTAAAGGGAATTTTCCATCAGTCCCCTTCGAGAAGAAGTGTTAATCATGAGTACCATTCTTCTTACCGCTCATCAGCAGTGCATATTCTCTCCATAACCGAGAGATGAAAACATTTACGCCCCATGTTCGCCTCCTACGCTGGCGCTCTAGCAACTCATAAATTCAACGGCTGGAGGCTATAGGTGAGATGGCTTCTCCTTAGGTGCAGTGGCGTGAAGGTCGTCGTTCTCTCGCCGAACTGTCTCTGAAATAAGTGCACCTAATAACGCGGATCGGTGAAAGCCATAAAGAAGCCATCTTACTGATGACGTTTTACTTTGACTTGTAGCTCGGTTTTATGTTCGTATAGTGAAGGCATCTTGATGCTGAATGTTTGAGTATAGACAATTGTTTTTAGTAGTTACGTCCTCTTCGTTAAACTTCTTTTTTCGAATGGGACTTGCTACTGTCGTCAAAGTTGTATAGCAATTAGGCATCAGCGTGAACCACTGATGGATTGCTGTCTTTAATGATGTCGGATGATGAAAATGACCATGTTGACCAATATATCAACGGTGTCGCACTAAACACGATCAAATTACCAGCTGAACACTCAGCCTCGTTAGCTTGTAGATAACGTGAATGTTGTCTGACTATATCGATAACAAAAAACCCACGTTGTTGAAATTACGAAATGTATCAAATTAATTGGGCAATTGCCGATTACTGGTGTGCGAAACTCGAGTTTACTAAATGAAAGTGGTCCGCCGAGAAGCCCATTTCAACGTGAAAGTTGCGAATACACGTGAACGGTGTTTAAAACAAAAAACCAGACACTCAGCTGCTTATCAAAAAGTGTAACTTTGGAAAGACACTATGAGACACTGTTTACGTCCATTTTTAAAGCGAACAGCACAGTACATGGACTAAAGCGCAGTCAGCACGTTCATAAACAATCTGGCTGACCTAATAATTCAAAGAAAAAAAATTAGAACCAGGAACTCACAATTATCATTGAAGGCGTTCGTGAAGAAGACGTCGCGAAAACCAACCACAGCAGGGTGATCCAATTCGGACAAGTGTTTGGCCAACAGGTAGCCGTCTGGAGACAAAGCTGCCTCGTGTTCAACCGGCAGCAACACACGTCTTAATAGCATCGGCCGATTGAATCTAGGAGACCATGCCTTGAAACATACACAAGGCAGACCAAAAGTAACGGATGTGCGTGGTTGATGCATAGTTTCCAAAGGAACCAGGTCTGTGTATGCACCAAGGTTCCTTGGTAATTCTGAAATGGAACAGCACGGAACCCATGCATTCACCGCATGAATGTATAATACAGTGAAGGACACAAGTAATGATTCAAACGGCTTGTACGGATCAATCGCAACTTGAAACAAAAACAAGTCCCGTTTGCCTGTCCTAGAAAAGAAAGACTAATAGTAAAATTCAGTTCAAAATGAGAACCTCAACTGATAAGAATACATCGGTGAAAATTGACATCGTGTAATGAAAATATAGTGAAAGGGGGCATGAAGCCTATTCTGAAGGACATTTGCCATAAATTGCGGTGAATGTGAAAGAATCAGAAACCTAGTCAGAAGTCAATTTCTCATGCAAAAAAGGTGACAATTATATTTCTGGGGACAGGTTCACATACCATGAGATTGATGCGGAAGACAAATATGCGTACGATGCTTAACTAAAATTCTAGACCGTAGCTAATCATTCAGAAATGCACACCGGAATCTAGAGGAGTAGCGTTACTATGCACGAACAGCCTTCAAGTTTTAAGTTCAGATGCAAATTCAAAACCTCCATGAAGAGTAACAATGAGATCCTCATACGATAGGTTTACCCACCACATATCAGTCAATGACAGCGTTGCCATGTGGAATCGACGTACGCAGTATAAGATAACGGCAGACAATTCTCATTCGGACTCATAAGCAGGCTGCAAGGCGAATGACCATACCGTCATGATACAATCTTTGGCAAACAACAATAATGAACAGACGTTCATTCCAGTGTGAACCGCGGAAAAAGATTCATCTTTACTCGATCATGCTCTACAAATGATTGGTTTGCAATGACGAATCAAACCTAGACACCGCAGGCTCAAATAATGTTTGAAAAGAATACAACAAATCCACGAGCGTATCACCGCCACAGATAAACATATCACACGACGCGTTTATAATTAATGAATCAAAACGGCGTACGACAACGACAATAAATATATATAATTATATACATATACATATATGAGTGCTTACTCTCTTTGGTCGCTTCATCACAAGTGAACAAGCATGCTTGGATTTTGTTGTGCAAAACCTGAAGAGAAAAGTAAGGTGAGAGAAAACACCGGCCTTAGTTGTTATTAAAACAATAGCCTTAACAATTAGGTATGACATTCAGTCGCAATGATCTTTTCGAACAAAGGATGACTGAAATGGCTTACGCCGAAGTATGGATTTTTGCCCTAGTTGGAAAGGGGGGGCAAAGGTTGCCCATATTTAATAGGCTACATTCTTGAAAAGTAAGCAAATTGTTTTCAGCTACTCCTTAGTGATTTCCGTCGACTGTATTAAAACTCCACCACAGGCAGCAAAAACTGGGGATGGTGACGATCGTAGACAGAAACATACGGCGCAGATGTTGTACACGGAGGCTGGTTTTCAGCAACCGTTTGCACTTTATACGCCTCGGTGGCGCTCAATTCACGTGCCTGGTTACCTGACAGATTTTTTTTCGGACGAAAAATACTGTTATCTAAAACACCATTTAATATACACAATAGGTGACCAACAGAAATTCAAGTATTGAGTTAGGATGTGATCTCTGGAAAAAAAAAAAACGCTCGCTGACTTGCGTTACCGAGAAGATATTCGTTTGACCGGTTAGTTCAAGACAAGGGTACAACGTAAATTGTCACAACAGCCTAGTTGCAGCCGTGTCGCTAAAAGTTGTTTGTTGAGAGAGCCGTGTAAAATTGAGTATGTTAACGGTCGATTTAGTCCCATTAACGTAACAGCTAACTGACTGGGCATTAGACCTACTACGCAGAAACAAACGCAGTCTTTCTTATCCAATATCAACAATGCAACATACGTGTGTCACACACAAATGTTCGCTCTATAATTTCGAATGCATCCGCGAATATATTGAAAACACGGACTCGAATCTATGCGCGTCCGTATTCCAGAAAAAAAATCCGACTGAATATGTGTATCAGCATTTAAGCCCTGTAGGCGATTAACTCATACAAATACTACGCGTGCACGATACAATTTCAGTATAGGCAGACTACTAGGAAATGGACTACAAGAAAATATTGGCGGTGGCTATTATTATTATTATTATTATTATTATTATTATTATTATTAGTAGTAGTAGTAGTAGTAGTAGTAGTAGTAGTAGTAGCAGTCGGCGCGCTGAACCACCTCTATGTGGTGCCGACTGGGCGGTAGGGGTGCAAACCTTGATCGGCTAAGAGTTCAGCAACTCCAGATAGGGCCAACCACTCTTCCCGGTTTTAAACGTACCGGTTACAATCG
>LUCH01004673.1:0-31236 GCA_013368495.1 Paragonimus heterotremus | reverse complement strand
AAGAGCAGTCAGTCTTTCACCAGGTAGGACGTCCACATCGGCATCATTTGAGCGACGCAAACAGTCCTCCATTATTTTGTCCATGACGAAACTAAACAAAACTGGTGAAAGGGGACAGCCTTGATGTACGCCGCTCATGGTGCTGAAACTATCAGGCAGCTCACCGTAAACCTTAACCTGAGCCGAAGTATGGGAGTAAACCGCGGACAGTATTTTCACATACTTGGTCGGTACACCCCTGCGTTTAAGCGACTCTAAAATTGTAGATCGATCCACCGAATCGAACGCACCTTTACAGTCAAGAAATATGGCAGTTGTTGGCCGGCGGTATACATGACGCTGCTCCAAAATTTGGTCGATCGTCTGATACATTCAGCTATGTTGGTCCGGATAGGTCGTCCATCATGCTGCTGCGTACTGCATACCATTTCTCTTCAGCTGTCAATGGAACTGCTAATTCTGTACATTTTGTGGACACAAAGGTCACTGGAGCCCACCAGTTGCTTGTCTTGAGGTTAAACGACAGATTTTAACGTGCTTGTTTGTTCGCCGTTTATTCACCGATTACCTTTATTCATTGGTGTTTTCTGCATGCGACAACTGGGGCGAAGCAGTATAAAAGCATACTGCAATATTACCTTCCTAGCGCGCCGATAAAATGGGTGCAGCGTTTAGCACACTTGTGAACTCAAAATTACGGATGGTTCTGACCTATTTGTGATAGTGTCATACCTACGCTAGCTATGACATGCTTTAGTACTCGTTTAACTGGCGCTATACTTCAACAAATTCACGAAGATCGCCGCAGACGGAATGTGTTTTGCACTATGAATTTTACTCGGTCTCTTGAAAACAAGCAGTAGTCAACGAGACAATTTTTGGAACCTTCTCGACACAGCGATCAGTCAACAATGCAGCTGCAAAATGTAGAAGACCCAAGTGCTTTCTTTTTCTCTCATTTATTACGAGTGTTTTGTCGTCGAGCCATCCACACTGAAGGGTTTCACTATACAAGGCAAAAATCATACAAGATTATGGTAAACAATGATGTATCATTATGAATAACTTAGGCTCCCAGAAAGAAGTGCATTGCCAGATTTCAAAAGAATTCAAACATTATCATCAGCCGGCTACCTATCATATATAGTCAACCGTCCGTAGTTGTGCGATTCGCATCCTTCTACGTTTGCTGCGGTGCTGAATCCATGACACATCTGTATTACTCAGAATGTTGGTAATTTTCACGTATCATTACCGGTCAAACACCTGACAAAAATACTAGTTTACTGTTGAGTTGTCGAGGATTCGGGTAATTTCAATTTGAACATCACCCACAATTGATCGCAGCTGTCGCATCCCCATAGACTTTCCAATCGGCCCCTTTTGAAAAGAAGCACTAGACTCGAGTTTCGTTCCCATTAGTGCTCGTTGGTAATGCTTACCCTTGCCACTGTCGCGACTAGAAATTCGGCCAGGATTTCATGAGGCAACCTTGTTGACAACTGCGCCATTGACCTCACATTAAGCACGACCGAATTATCATATGTGAACGCTTAACCACTTTCGCTCGTTAGTAATGATCAGATTGCCCGATCATCTCGAAATGGAGACACAGTTACTGTCTGTTAACTCCAATCGATAGCCCCGCGACTAGGAATTTCTAAACAGGTCTGTAAAGTAACATGGTCAAAATTATGGTGTAGGCCGGTCCACTTATTCTACCAGTGGCATGTTGAATAATGCTACCAGTCCTTTTTGAAGACGTTGATGCCTGAATGTAGCAATTAGCCATTTGTCTCCTTCCCTCTCGTGTTTCATGGTTTTTATAAAGCTGCCCTCACAATAACGACTCAGCGATCAAAAGTGCCACAGGTGCAAGGATCCTTCCACAGTCGCAATCAACGCGATACTGTCCGTCACCCAACGTTGAGTCACAGATTAGCTTTTTGAGTTTGGGGATTTTGGTAACTATTCGGATGATTTATGTTTTGGAGTTTTGCACCTGGTCAATGTCGGTTTTAATAAAACTTCAAGATCGTGTACTTTGCGAAATACTTGACGCCTGCTCGGTTTATGATATTTCAGCCTAGCATGGCCCCAGATTTGAACCAACAGTTTTACTCATTGTAAGCCCTTCGTGGTCCACTGGGTTGCCAGTTTTGTGGTCGCACTGCTGTCGTAAACTGTCACTGAGGTTTGGGTTCACTCTGAATATATAGTTCACACGGTCCATTCCTATTAATGTCTGACACGGGAACGTGTAGCCTAGAACGCATCATTAACGCTGTTTTCATTTTGTCCAGTTAGTTTTGTTGCACGTTTCCTTTTTTTGCCTTTGACCGTGACTCGACGGTGACTCAAGCCACAGTAGCACCTAATAAGGCTAATGTCTTTTTGTTTGCACATATGTGTGTAAATCCTTCATTGAGGCGAGGTACTATCATATTCTGGTTAGCTCATAAGCATATCCACGAATTAATATACTTCTTTATCAGTAGGTCCATCTAACGACTTGTGATTTCGAACGTTCGCTTCATATGGATGGTCTTTGTTTATAGTCGATGCCTTTGGTGTCTTGAAATTGGTTCAAGTTCGGATAGATGGTTGTAAAAAAAAATACTGGGTTTTTATGTATTTTCCTGTTTTCTGGTCATGCCTCTACCCATACCCACACCTGGTCAGATAAATCAGAAACTGTAGACCAAGACTGCACCAACCTGCATCTAAGCCAGTTTCACTGACGATAAGGTCATACTGTTTGTTTGGATCTTTAGGGCGTTGTTTCTCCGCTTGGACGTGGTATAAAGAGCTCAGTAGCTCTGTTGCGTTACAAAGTTCTTAGTGCTTATTGCAACCTAGTTATCCAACATGCTCTTGGTCTCCCGCTATAACTGGCCCCTTGGTTCAGGCACATTATTTGAGTTCGTATCAAGTAGAAACTTTCTTTCAGTTGAGTTTTTACGGGTAACTTCTCGCAGTTCACTTCCCAACATCCTGCAGATCATGACCTTCATCATAAGGTTACATTTATTACTCCTTGAGCCCATCGTTAGATGGCTTCTGCTGGCATATGATTTATTAGAGATGGAACTGAGGTAGGATAAAAGTGGTTACTCTACGATCTGGAAATCATACTGAGGCATGACTACACAGAGACCCTTTGAAGCTGACCACTTTTTTCTAGGAAGGACGCAGAGTTGTTGGAGAGCATTCTGAGACTGACAGGAAAGTTACAAAAAAACATTATGGGTGGCTTGCTTTGAATTTATTCTCCGCCGTTTAGATCTTGAGGAAAGACTGCCGAAACTTTTATAGTGTTCCATACTTGCAGACACAAAATAAAAGTTTATTTCTGAAAGAAAATCCTGCCCTAAACCTAAAAGTGTGAGACTACCTTTTAACCACCTTCATTTTTACTAGTCTTTTTAATGTTTACAGGAAAATGCTGATAAAAACATCGATTATGATTTTGTTACTTTAAAGTGATTGTTAACTGCATGTGTGACAGTCGGATAGATCCGGCTTCTTCAGGGCGAAATGTCCACATCTGCTACCTCCAGTTCTGTTCACTCTCTTCCTGTTCGTTTTCTGTTTGTAACCTTGCACCTTTTTACTTGGTTAATTCACTGTGTTCCATATTACTTTAAACTTTTGATTGGTCATCCTGAGAGGTTTTGATGTCACACTTTCTGAGTAACTTTGAAAGTTACGTGTGCAGACCTGAAGTATTCAGTACTGAAGGCTGCCTTCAATGATTTGTTGTATTACCGGATGAGCACTTGGTGGTTTCGTTGTTGGAACCTAAGCACATCTTGCTTCATCATATTGCTCCGGAAATCTAACTACACCAACTTATACTGAGTGTTCTGGGGTGTCGTTTAATTACTCAAAGACCAATGACATTTCTTCTGGTGCAACTCCTGACCCGCACAGAAATAAGACGCACCTATCCATTTATCCAAGAGAAAAGATGCAAATGATTAAAGTAGACTAGCGCCATGGTTGCTGGAACGTCTCTTTACGTTCCTGCGGTAGCTGGGTTGTATAGTGGGAAACGTGGTTTCTGTCTCCCAAAATAATGGGATACTGCCTTAGTTGCGGTACTTTTCAAGTATTCTACAATTTTTTTTTAGAGTCATTCAGCATATTCTTGGAATGTTGATTGGCGTCTTAATACTAATGAAGGATACTTCATCCCTTATTTCTTCTGACGGATACGCATCATTCCCAGTGGACTGACAAACATGCTGACAATTTCTACAGTATTATTAAATGCGACTGAAGGAATCCTAAGGTAATCAGTTTCACAAACTTGTATGTAAGGCAGTATTTTCCATGTACAATGTTTACTGGAGCACTCGAAAGCATTAATACACACGATCTACGGCATGTTAAATTTCCTTGCGTATGATTACGTGCGTACAACAGAACGAAATTGTAAAGAAGAAAACAGGGGTCGATTATGAACCTGATCACAGACCTGTAGCCGCTACGCTGACAATGCTAAACTGACAAACCAGTATCCCCGCTCAAATAGAAGCAGACGCCAGTGTTTCAAGCAGCCGTTTTGGCATACCGTCACAACCGGGGCTTATCAATTATGTAAACATTTGTGAGCGTCTGTGTGGGATACACCTGGTGATGGTTGTGCAGACGATGACGTGCGATCACAGAAGCCGGTTAACTGTGTGTCGGTTGTCGTTCGCACACACGTGTGTTGACTTGTACTTACGTCAAGTGCTCCTTCTATACTGTTCTGTTAAGACCTACATAAGTCTGACTCCGTTCGTGGGGCTTCAACGATCGTTTCTTTAGAGCATGTGTGTAATTTGTTACATCCCTGCTTCCGAATAGATTTTAATATTGGAACAGTTCTACCTCTTATCTGCTGCCTTTGGCTGTGTGCTGCGATCAGTCGGCGGATAATTTATTTGTGTTTATGTTTAAACCTTTGTATTATTGATTTAGCCAACAAAAGTGGAATGTCATCCAACGCAATGTAATGAAACACGGTGTTTGTGCTTAACCCAATCGCTTTACCCTTGTACTATTTTTGACTAATAACTTCCCTTACTATTACTTGATTTGATATGTAATTGTATCGGCCTAAGATAAAAATTTATCGCAAACAGTTCTGTTCGTTGAAACCAAAATTGTTTTACATGATTTTTACGAGGATTTTTAATTATCCGAAGCATACCAAGGACCCCTCGACGGTTAAACAGCTCAAGCAGCACTTGAAGTTTAACACCAAACTTACGAAGGCAGGGATAAATGTTCAGTTTTTATCCAGATGTACTAGTGAAAATGAATACCTCTCAATTTAATGAAAGTCGCTTCGTCGTAACAGAATTCTGCCAACGAATAAGCCACCGAAGCAATATGCACGGAATGAACAAGAGTCGTATACTTTTCGGTTAGCTGAATTTGAACGTAGTCAGGCTCAACGTTACCATGCAATCCAAGGCCTACAAGAAGTGAAAAAAACACAGTCGAGTCTTCTTTGCAGAAGGTCGTAAAAAGGTCGACTGAGAGAAAGCGGACAAATCTATTCCTTAGAGTTAGTCCAAGTTAGCCGCGGATGCATTTCCCTGACCAACTAGAGCGGTATGTTCATAATTTTTGCTTAATAACGTTGAGTAAAACGTTTACTGGAATCTTGTCACATGGTCCGAAATTCTGTCATACCAGTGGTAAATGCAGATAATTTAACATTGAGGTTCCGTTTAAAAATTTTAACAACCAATTACAGGAGTTACATCCATTTTCCGAACTGAATTATGAACGTTTCAAATTCACTGTAGGCAATGCCTGCTATACATACCTAGGTTGTAGAACCACAACACATGGATTACTCGCAAAGTCCTGTTTGGAGGAGCTGCATTGGAAAACGATCACTCGATTATAATATCAAGACCAGATAGGGGGGCATGAATTGTTCCGCTGAATGGGGACGACTACATTTAAAAATGATAGTCATTTTGTCTGAGAAAACGAAATTTCAGAGGGAAGAATCCGGGAAGGATCAAACAGTGGAAGTTGAAAAGGGGTTATTGAGGAATTTATGACGGTTGAAATAGGCTGACGCCGTTAGTTCACATATATATTCGGGCACATCCGTCAGATAGGAGCCCGTATTCTGTGGCTATAAGGACTTCTCAATACACTACAAAGACGAAGTACTGCTTAGATGGATACTCGGCATGTGTAGTTTGTTTTGTCATGCTGCTGGGCAATGGTTTGTGTGGATTTTAGAGCCGGTCAGGATAGAAGTTACGAAATGCTGTTTGACAGATACATGTGAATTTGTTGATTCTATCTGTAAACTCCGTGTATCCGATAATGAAGTGCTATCTCTAGATGTTCCGTCCTTAGTTACCAATGTTTCCTCGGCCGAAACAATACAATTTTTATGTGATTATACCGAAACTCGCCGCATTACCGTCCATCTACCTGTGGCTTAACTGATGAGATAATTATTGCTTACTCTTAGCAATATTCAGTTTCAGTTCAGTGGTGAGCTTTATCGTCAGTTTTGTGGAGGAGATGTGGGCTCACCGTCAGGCCCAATACTGACTAACATTTTTATGGGCCCGCTCGAGGATAACGAGTTGAATGAAACTGTGAAGACAAGTAATTAGTATCTACAATATGTTGATTTTTTTGCGTATTGGACAAAACGGAAGACTTACAGATGCTTTTGACCGATTTTAACAAGGCACACAAGAACATCGTGTTCAATTTAAAACAAGAAACATGACCGAATGTCATTCGTGGACACGCAGATTGGATGAATCATTACACCGGAATGTGTATAAAAAGAAAACCTGGAGTGGACAATATCTACACTTCTAAATCTACATGCTGGTTAGTCTCAAACGAAGCCTTGTATGCTGGTTGACCAATAGAACAAAAAGAATTTGCACGGAAGATACGACGGGATTGGAGCTAAGCATGTTATGGGATATCTTCTCTAGTAATGCTTATCCTAAGAAATTTATCACCAGAAACATGCAAAAGAGAACACTGCAAACCTCATTAGCGCACAGTAGATAAGAAACAGAGCTGTGTAACTTTGCCGATCAAAGGGGACGCAGCAGCCGAACTGATAATGCGCCAATTAACTGATGCGATCGGCAGTACCTACTATACTGCAAGTCCTGTCGTAACGTTCCACTCAAAACGGAGGGTGTCACTTAATTTGAAAGGTAATTTGCCTAACAATGCTGACTCAAATGGCTCATCCTTTATTCGGCCGAGGCGGTCGCAATCCGACTACACCACTGAATTTGCATGTTCAAAAACAGTTCGATTACACCTTAGGATTAACATTGTCAAACACGTATACTCAACCTACGCGACAATTTTATCCCTTCCCTCCCACGTTACCCCAATTAACAGTGACTCCCTAAAACCTACTTCGCTTATGAGCATAGCCACAACGAAGTCGTGCTTGTGTTTTACCCAATCACTTTGATCTCGCACTACCCTTGATCGATAGTTGTCCCTACTGTTACTTGATTTGATGTATATTGCTTAAGGTGAAAATTCAACGAAAACAATCCTGTTCGCTGAGAAAAAATTATTTAATGCTTTCTACTGTACTGCTTTTATTCTGTTGATTATGGCTCGTAACATTTGCCGTTACCATATCAGTATTTTTACGTACGTTGCTTCCGCCAGTTTTCCGAGGCAGTGCTTCATTTAAAAAAATCCACATTACGGGGGTGCCTCCCTTATATTTTGTGCTTGAGCTGTGCTAATCGTACTTACCACAAACCTTATTTCCCCACCCACGCATACATTCATTGAAGGTGTTCTCATTAATAATGCCGTGGAATGTGTTTGTTTCACTGAATGTATGGTTAATGTGCAAACGGTCAACTCGAGTCAGTATTTGTATAGTGATAATGTGATAATATATCAGTGATGCTCGCTGGCCTGGTCTGAGCGCTTAGATCCTGTTCGCACTGTACAAAGTGATTGTCTATTACTGACTACGTCCTAAGACGGACTACGTCTGCCGCGTACTATTTACAATCAGTAAGATCGTCAATAGTTTTGCTCGATACTTTCTGCAAAGTTGATGAACGTTGTGAATACAGCAATGTTGTGGCGTCCGCTAGGGTATTTAACAGAACGTTGTACGTTGTGCATCCTTTATTAATGTATGTTTTCCTAATAATGGTGTACTAGTTTCCATTGGGTTATTGTCTTCATATTCGTGTTCTAATTGCATGTTTGCAGGTCACCGCTCCAAACCAACCATGCCCTTTGGGTTACCTTCGGTAGACGAGGGGGTGTTTCCGCATGACACTGGCGTGTCTCATGGCATTTATCCGGTCCACCGCCATCGTCGCCGTAGAAAACGTTTCACCGGTCAAGCTAGTGAAGGTGATAGCAAAATGTACCGTAAGTTGTCTTTGTCGTCTCGTGCTAACTCCATTGACTAGTTTGTGTTTGATTCGTTCAAGTTTTCTCGCTGTTATTTGCTGATAAGTTAGCCAGCTATCTGTTGATTTTCTTTCGATGGCTACAAAAGTCGTTTGGTTACATTCTGGTTACATTCTAATTCCTCCGATTAATTAGGTATTCACGTCTCAACTATTTCGTAACAAATCCAAAACAACTAGACGGTACAATTTTATTGATGGTGACGCTACTCGAAAAGATCTAGGGGACTTCGGTAAGTCTATTATTACGAGCTATTTCGCAGTTCCGAGATCGAAGCTGGCGATTCGCTAAAATTATAAGATAATTTAAATCCGAACCCCAAATGTTAGGTGCAAAGCCGACACAGTTTTTTCGCTTTGATCGGACTAACAGTAACTTGTTTGCTGATTTTTTCCGAACTCTGTTCAGCTTCTCGAAGGTAGACTATCCCCACCATGGGAACTTACTCTTTACGCGTCGACCGTCTGGTTGGTAAATGTGTTAAATGCTATCCATCTGTGCCACAAATGCCACTGTTCATACTCGTAGCAAATGTCGGCAAGTTGCATTCAATTACCGTGCACCCAGCCACAGAACAAATGTGGGCAGCCATTGCAGATTTGTTTCGTTTTGCCCGTACTTCGTTCATTTAAACGGGTTTGATGTCTATCGTGAAGGTTTCGCGTAATAAGCAGTCATCCATAAAACAGTGGCAGTAGCCAATAATAAAAACTAAACAGTGGACGTATACTGTACATGGAAGGCTGTACCTACCCATTGGCATTTGCTTGACAGCCCCTGTTGATGTTCTCCACTCTTTTCTTTGCAGGCAGCTGTTTCGATCACACTCGAACTGCAACTTTTACTGGAATTACCTTAGATGGATCGTTGTCGATATAATTAATTGGGATGTAAGATGGCGTAACTTTCAACCTTCTGGTCATCATGGAGAGTTGTTACTTCAGCACCCTAATACGGTTCGCAGAATCTTACGCAATATCAATGTGTTCGTCGGATCACAGCAGCGGCATGTCATCACTCCTGTCTTCTACTCCTTTTGAATTGTGGCTATAATGGACCACCGGAATGGTGAATCACTTCTTCCGTGGCACTGCTCATTGGCTGCTAGTGATTGACTATGAAAACCAACCATATCTCAAGTGATGGTTTGTTGTTCAACTCTAAAGTGCTGATACTTCAGGAAGTCCTAATCAACAAGTTGTGTGTGCTAACAAGGACGTCCGTACGGACAAACCTTAATAGGCAGGGAATGAACAATCCTTTGTTTCAAGAAGGTTAATTGTGTTTCGTAGAATATTATTCGGCCAGTGTATTCTGTTAGCCACACTGGTTGCTTCTGTTTGGTTGTCACATTTGAACAACCGTGAGTTCGAGGAACGGGTTTTGTTGGCAGGCTTTTGGAATGCAGAAGGCTGGAATGTTTAGGCATCTCATTTTCAACGAGTTATGAAGAGTCTGGGAAGGTTTACTGGACGTTGTCAGAAAACTGGGAGCTTTTGATGCCCTATCGGAAGCGATAGGCTGAATAACGCATCTAGCGGGAAAGATCGAAGGTTGCTGGATCCTCCGCGAGTTAGCAATATTGCACAAATTGTGTCATTCTTTAGTGGCCTTGCAGACGCTTAAAGTGGACGGTTAGGGTATATGACCTTGTTAAACGCTTCTCATAAGTAACAATACTTGAATGGGCGATACGAAATTGTTTGGGCGTATTGTGCAGTGCAGCCTAAACAGACGAATTTTGATGACGTCAAGACCAATGACTCAACGTTTGAAGGATAGCGGACGAAAAGTTCGCGACCTAATTTACATGTCCTGTTGTTCAGGGTAGTCGAGTATCAGTAGCTTCGTGACAATGATATGGACAACGGATGATCTGTTAGTCTGATAACGGAACTGGAGTCCTTGAGTTCCCTTAATTCATCACTCAGTTTAAGAATCCGCCTATCCACCTTTCATAAAGCTTTTGCTGTGATAGGATTTTGTCTGATGGTCATTCATTGAAATAGTGATTCGAATTCTTCGATATATTTCTAAAGCAAGTTAATTCCGGTTGCACGTTTATCATGTTTACTGGATTCTACACTTCAAACACAAATTTGGTTGTACGTAGTGTGTTTTCTTCAAAGCCTTGTATACGTATTTAACACTTTTAGCTGAATATTTCTTTCAGACACCTCCAGGTAGCCAGCTACCAAAAGCTTTGGGGATTCAATCTTGAATGTCCTTGTCAGGGTTTATCTACATGCATTCATTATATAGATTCAAGGCGAACACCATGTGATATGTGAACTGAACATGTGACCCAGGAATTCCAACAAACTATATCGATGCAGTATTGTACGCTAAACTTGTGTTTACTTTCTTCTTTGCGGATTTCTTTGTTTCACTTCAATATCTTGACACTCTTGTGGCGTTTAGCCTACATATGAACATGAGTTTTGTAAAATCAAACTTCGCTATGTTTCATCGAGTTCATGGGAGAGGGAAAATAAAAGTGCTTCACAGAGTAACAAGGAACTTCTACTTCATAGAATTTGATATCATCCTACTCCAGCTTCATGGTTTATATTCAGAAGGGCAGTTATAAAGGGCTGATAAAAGCCACTCTACAGATGCCGTTTTACTGTCACGAACAACTCAATGGTTCGTTTTTGAACGCCTTGTTAATGATCCTTCGGTTTTAGACATATGGGTTGTGCGAATTAAGTCCCGCTCTTTCTCTCCTCTCCAAAATTGATATTCACTGCTTCGTATGACGGACGCACCAGTACTAGCCATTGGTATATCGATGTTCACCGAGAGAACACGGAACAACAGTATCACACACTGGGGAATGCCGACCATAATTGCCATGTATATCAATCAGTTTATTATTTTCACCGTTAACTGTGCCATTCTCTTAGTTGACTGATCAGCCCTCCGCATTTATTTTTTTTGGCTTCATCATTGTTCCGACATTCATTTTCAACGCTACCAGCAACGGACCCGAGTGAACACGTGATGTTTCTATTGGGCGAATGTGATGGAGAGGAGGACGAACCTCACCACTTATTTTGCGAACTAGATGAATTGTATCATGATCCAGCGACTGCTGTTGAAACCGAATGGCGTGAGGCTGCTAGGTGAGATTCATGTTCTACTTTAAAATCATTGTTCTCTGTTTATCTTAGATGTCGTTATGGGATTCATCAGTCTGTCATAAATTCTTTTTTGCTGCCTTTGTACACAGCACATTTCATTTTATCCACACTGTTACTTCCTCAGCATTCAATCATTGGGTGTGACTCTACTCGCCTGACTTTGTTTTCCGCCTGTTGGTGTGACTTGAACTGTTTATGTTTCTCGATATTACGACATTGATTCTCTTGTTTATTTCGAACCATGGAATGGTTCCTTCTCATTTACATAGTTGCAAATCTCCACCATCGAGCTCCCACTTTTTTGACTGTCAAATCTTTAAACGTCGGAACCGTGGGTTTTCAGTTTTACTTTTTGTTCTAGTTAAAACCCAATAGTAGTTAAAACTCTCAATTTATCAGTACACGCACGACAACATAGTTCAGATGACCATGTTCATATCTCCTGGACAATTTATGTCATAATCTAAGTTTACCTATCCTTGAGGGACCTGCCACCTTTTCACTTTTCCCCAATTACACTTCCTCGGTACGTTCTTCCAAAGTGCGTTTGAGTTTTGCTTGTCTTCTGCGGGGTCACGTGGTCTATGGAATGGATTCACTGATAGGTGCAACAGTTACAGTTTTTGCGATGCCGAGGCACATAAATGAATTTGATCGTTTGTCAAATCGGGATATTTTATGCCCAAGGTTTTACACAGTCTATGGGAAATTTTCCGTTTCCACTCCGTGCAGGCGATTTGCCATGCATAAACTATGGTGCAATGCTTTTTTATTCTGATGACTTCGATTTCGATCGAAAAAGTAGCCGGAATTAGTGTCAGTCTGCTGTTCTCTGAGTGGATAGTTCTTTCAGCTGGTAGCATTTCAAGAGGTTTATAGTCTGTTTAGTTATTGACGTAATATTTTCCCTCGTTCTCCCACAGTGCGCACAAGTACTTGTTGAAAAACTTTTCGCATTCGATGTTCAACATCAAACTGTAACAATTGACTTTAACCGTGATTACAGTCAAGAAAGCACAAATATCTCCCGAAGACGATGCTGTTTTTGAGGGAATATCGACAACTAATCAGTGGTCTCTAAATACTTTAGTTACTGCAGCTTGTCAACAAGTCAAACAGTTTGCGAGTCAGTGATAGTCTGTCTTTCAAACACACGGAGACTGCTCTTCGCACCTCATCCATAGACACAGGTCAATCATGTAGCAATCAGCTACAAGCGGCTCTACTCCGTTAAAGACTATTATGCATCTTGAATTGGCCACCTTGACTCGGATCGTACTTTTGTCCCCGCCCGTGTTGTTTTGTCATTTGATCATAGGTCATAAACGCGCCACTTCAAGACAGCTAACTAGTATTTGATCAGAGAAGGTGTAAAGAACGCTCATCAGGAGGCCCTCACTACCAAATTACTCAGTTCGGGTGAGAATAAAGAACTGAACGAACGCTGAACACAAATCGTAACAGCTATAAAGATTTGCTGTGGAGAGGTATGTTCCGGAGAGATTGTGCAGTTACGGCGGGATTGGATTTCTGTCACGTCAATGAGCCGTATGAGCAAACGTCTCTCGATCCCACCTGGTTTTTGAATATGACGACGACCGTCGAGGGCTTAGACGTCAGTTGACTATAAGCTTGCTCAAAGACCGTGAACACCACTTGGTCGAACAGTCGAAAGAAATGGAAATGATTTGAGTATAGCAGAAGACTTTCTTCCTTGTTACTTGGTTGTACTGGCCGTCCTGTCGGTGTATGTTTGACCATATGTTAAAGGGATGGTTTGCTTATCATCAGTCAGTCGCGCCGACTTGGCAGGTGCGTTGAACATTTTGAGGAGCAGCTCAGCTGGCATCAACCGGTTCATGTAAACGATGAGATCCGAATGGTCAGCTACTACTCTTAGACAGGGGCTGATATTGGAATTTATTAAACTTCTTCAGATGGTTTAGAAAACTAAAAGGATATCTCCTGAATGATGTTTTTTAAAAATGGACCCTAATTCGGTGTGACAGCCACAGGGATATCAGTCTAGTGTCTGTTGTGTCCAGGTTACCCACTGGTCCTATATTACGTTGGTTCACTAAGCTAAGAGAAGATCGGATATCTGAAGAACAGACAAAGTTCAGATTTGGTCAGTGATACATTGGTCACACTTTCACCCTGTGACGGGTCGTGATGCATCAGCACTCCTATAAGCACTTGACGTTTTGAACTGCCTCTAGTTCGGTTGCCGGTAAAGTTCTCTAGAACTGTTTCCTTCGTATAGGAGTTCCAACGAAATACGTGAGTCTGTTCATATCACCGTACACTCAGTATGAATGCGGGGTGACAGTTTAAGTATGACCGTCTTCGTGTTCCTTACTTCTAGTGGTGTTTATCAGGGGTGTGTGCTGTCTCTCTCCTTGTTCAGTTGTCATGGGCAACATTCCGGAAGATGCACTTGAGGAATCCAGAGAGCTTCATTCTGACGTTCTTCTTGATACTAAATTGACCGACACGACGTGTGCGGGTGATATTTTCTTGCTCAGACCCTTTATTGTAGGCATGTGGATCATGCTGAACAAAGTAAATGACCGAATTGATCGGTGCGAAATGCGCTTTGCACTTTCAAAGTGCAGAACGCTGTTTTAGAACTGAAACATTCTCACTGGCACATTCTTTGTTGCGAGTAATTTACTTTGGACTGTGAGCCGTTTTACTTACTTGGGTACACTTATTTTGTTAGTTTATAGTATTATCAATGAGGTATAAGTGAGATTACAAAAGACATGCTGTCTTCGTTATTCCGCATCATCTGTGGTGTGAAGATGTCTGATTGCCGCTGAATAGAGAGGTGTCTGGTGTTTGTGTGCGTTCTATCTTGCTGTATGGTTTGGAAATTTGACATGTTTGAGATGAAGTTGTAAACAGATTTGCTGTGATTAACGCTGTCTCTGTCACTTAGTCCACACCAAATAATGGTCGCGTGAGCTGGACGATCATTCATCAGCACTTATTTCAGAACTCAGCACATTTGACTAGTCGACTAACCAGGTTGAACAACGACGGGTGCGTCTCGTACTTTGCATGCCGACTGAGCGTTTACACCACCGGATACTACCTACTGAGAAAACCAACAGTTGGGTAACATTACCTGGTGACCTAGCAGCGATTTGGTTACAATTTATGAAGTCCTTGACTAGTTCGTCGAGAAAAATGAGTAGGTGCCACCTACCCGGCTGGAGACATTCATGACAACATCTATCAAAGATAGGTGATTATCTGTGCCAGCCGCCCATTTTTGACAGGTGTGGCCATTTCCGAATTAGAAAAGTTTGGTCGCGTCTGCCTAGGTTATGTGTTGGTTTCTTCGTGATGCCCTACGAATTATGGAAAATAGATTGATGACTATTCATCACTTCTACTCTATGAAGTCACAACCCTTTGAATAATTATGTGCCGACATTTGTAAATGTTTGAGAGGCGGTGGTAGTTGTTTTCATTCGCCTGTCGTTGTCTCGTACATCAAACTGGTTGTTTTGTACAACAATTTCAACGAAATTTATCGCCGAATTTTTGACTGATCCGTGTGGGTGTGGCTTGTTTTTTTCTTGTTTTCACACTGGGTCGATTCATTCACTTTTTTGCTTAACTGGTTTTGCATTTCCTTCATGTGTTCGATTGAAGCACAACTCTTTTTCGGGTATGTATAGATGGATAAAGTTCGAAGAGGCTGTGGAAGAAAACGGCGAACGTTGGTCCAAACCCCATGTGGCCACTTTGCCGCTTTTCTCTCTGTTCGAACTGCGCAATTGCCTCACCAATGCAGTGATCATGCTGAATTTGGAGGCCTATTCAATGGAACAGGTTGCTGGTAGGCTGTCTTGTTGTATCTGTTATTTTTTATTCTTTGTCACACTGGATTTGCTTTCAGTCGGAAAAGCACCGTTCACGCAAGTCGCCACTGAAGTGTGCTACCAGATGGGCTTCTAAGTTAGTTGGATATTTGTTTGTTTGTTCTATATGACCTTTCAGCAAACCCTGAGAGATGAGACACTTTCTGGAATTGACGGTTCACTGTGTATCTCATTTTCGTTACGTGGAAGACCGGATCCAATGCCTGTAGCGAACAATACTGGTTATTTCGTCCAGTTTTTTGGGGGCGTTGAACTTGATTGGCTTAGATCAACTGAACAATAATATCGTAGGCAACCGCAATATAGTGGTTGATTTCTGCACGCGTTATATCTTGCAGAAATAACTTGAGTTTTGTGAAGTCTTGATCAGCAGTTAATATGTAGAGAAAGATTTGTTCAAACCTGCTAATTCAATAGACTGTTATGCAGACGGATTTTAATTTTGTATCCGTACATGTCGCATGGAACGTTCTGTGTATTTCCGTCCACAGTGAACGGTGCTACTCCACTCAGTCGCCTTATATGTGTGAGAGGATGGCAGTTGACCCAGCGGAATGTGTAATGTTTTTGATAGGATATTACGTACATCCCGAGGATTTCAGTTTCAAGCCAACACTCCACGAGTGGTCCTATTCTTATTCGGAGATAGGGTCTGAACGAAATTTGAACCGCCATCCTATGCTTAACGAACCTCAATATTAGAACATCAATCCCGTCGGCATTGTTTGTGATGGGATTGTAAGTTTCTACGTCCTATTGGTTAGTATCAACACAGCCAGCACAAATTGTGGACCTGGAATAAACCGTAACTATCCAAACTGGGGGTTCATAAGACACATCAATAGAATGGGTTAGGTTTTAAGTGGCGTTCACAACTAAGACAGCATCCGGGAACGCCCGTTTGTGAGTGGATACCTTACTGACGATGCAGTCTGGACTGAATCGATTCGTCCATGTACAGTCATTTTGGCTGTTTCTTCCAACTTCTTCCATTTTCTACCTGCTGGACGCATTAAGTAAACCTTCCGTCGCATTCAGCGTTGACGATTAGCAGTGCCTCTCACCAACTCGTGCTTTCTCTGCTTTCGGTTAGTTGTCGCGCACTGTTAAATAACAAATAATGACTATGTTAAATCAGAGGAATACCACTAGTCTCTTCCTACAAAGTTTCAACAGATGGATTGGTGAACACTATGTTGTTTTGAAGTTACTGTGAGTGTTTGAATTGAATCGGGTTTATATTAATTAGGCTGGCCACTTTTTTCGCTGTTTACAAAGATCACCACCACATTATTTGTTAACTATATATGGTCGAACGCTTACTGTTCTATGTACCTTATATATATATATAGATATATATATAATAATTCATACTTGCTTACTTGTGCCTCTTCCTCACATGGGCTGCTGATACGTCTGTACAATGTCTGCATTGTAAGTAAGACCACCGAAGAGCTACTAGGCTCACCCCATAGTATTACTCGAGCTAAAAGGTCTCCAATTCGTTGCGTTCGGAAGGGCCAGTTTCCTCCAACGGTGGTAATCTTGGGTAGACTACTTTTACAACTACGTTTTTAACCGTCATTCTCTTTTAGACGTGTTGTCCATTAGCGAACGGTTTTCTTACCACCTTTTTTAAAATTACTCTTTCATCCTTTCCAGTACGTTACTAACCATCGTTTTGCGGAGTTCGATTACCACCGAATGACTGGGGACTTAGTTGGTTAAACTTAACATCGCTCACATTTGATCATATCTATCTAGCTAGCCCCTTTTAAAACAAAGCATTGGGCTCGAATATTGCTCTTGTTTCGACCATTCATTGGTACATATCTTTTGCCAAAACCGAGATTTACTAAAGTTGTCAGTTCAAATCCCGTGCGCGGGAGAAATATGCATTACTGACAGGTTTCAGCGGAGGCACAATTCGAGCCAAGTGCTTTTAAAAAAACAGAGGCTAGTTGAAACGCCTATATGAATGTGCTAACTGCGATCAACTGTGAATGATGTTCGATTTAGAGTTGATTGCGTCATTAACGCCGCTATATGAAGTCAAGCTCTATCGAAACACGGTTATACTGCACCCCTGATGAACTTGCTATGCATAGGCGTCGCAGGGCGCGACCACAGTTGGATATGTCATGTGTGTTAGTGATTGACTGTTCGTACTTGGCTGACTGAACGTTGTAGGCAATCTTGGCGATCAACCACTTGCATTCTTCAGCCGTGTTTTCTGTTTGACTGTTAACTTTTAGATATTTCTGTGGACCTGTGTATACACACTAAAAGTAGGTTAACATTGTCTCATTGGTTCAAATAAATGATTTTAGCCTAGCCAAGTAACCCGATACTTTCTGTGTTAACATTATTTACTGCACATCTTTCGTCTCCCCACATGGCCTTAGGAACCCACGTTTGGCTGATAAAAACACATTTTTACAAGACAGTAATATATCAGTGGTTCTCACTGATACTTAACTGCCACATAGCCATGGATAAAAAAGGAAATCCTGTACAGTAAGAGAGAAGAAGCTACTGAAAATAGCTAATTCTATCATCAGACATTTAGCACCAAGGTGCCTACACCTTGCAAACGAACAGCTGAACTATAAATGAAAGTAAAGCGTCTGTAATGATGGTTTTTATCAAAAGTGCGAGACTAAATCTTTGCTGAGAAGTTTACTAGAAGTCTGCGAGCGTTTTTCTGGATTATATTTTGCTTTTTATCTCACTGCGCGGACATCTCACCACTTGTCTCAGAGATCGGGATTTTCGTACATCAAAATGTTCAATTTAATGTAACTCAGGGATTAAGATGATTTGCGCAATAACCCCTCTCGAAGCTTAGGACTTTGTCGATTAGATCAAGCTGTGGACGGTTGCTGTGCACATCGTTCACGATATCCGAATCAATAACAGTTTGGTTTGTGGTAGTGTGGCTTGGTGTTGTTGTTTCAGCAAAACCATAAAGACAAGTCAACTATTCACATCGAAATCCTCACCGTCAAAACGCCCAGAACCCCGGTCTTCGAAATTCTCAACCTAAGGCGCTAGAAAGAAGAAAATGTAAAAAAAAGAAGAATCCATTGGTTCTATCTGAAATTACTGTGCAGCAGTGGTCTATTTATAGGTCACAATTAATCCTGAAAAAGCGATTGCGGGTCCGGCGCTGTCTACAAACGTGGCAAGCCATAGGATAGATTGACTGACGTCAGCATATTGTGGCAAATATTGAAGTTCTGTGGCGTGGCATTGCGCATTTGACTTCAGCTCTTAAGTCTGCGGTTAGGACTTGCTCATCTCAACAGGTACCAACAAGCATATCATGTCCATCCCCACTAGCATGCAGCGCTAATTCAGACTATATCCAGCCTTGTGGAAACAATTTCTGCTGGTTTCAATTTTGACATCTTCGCATGTACTGCCAGCCATCCGATTTACATAGGATATAAATTGTCCACGTTACGCGGATTTTGGTTAGATAACATGACACTTGCTTGTTTAGTTAAGGACCCGTTGGATCAGTTCTACAGGATTTGACTATGATAACTGGAAAGTACACCTTAACGAAAGCCACGTTAATTAGAACTCAACGGTATTGTCCATTTGCAGTCGCGTACGTGAATTTCAGTGCTGATCGTGATTATCAATCGATCGTCAGTCATTACCGCTTCTACTATAACTTTGCCCCTGTATGTTACAAAAGTGTTTCTCGTTGTTGTCATCCGTATGATCTTTCAGCAACCTGTGATTTTGTTGTGATGGACAGTGATTAACTCTACAGCCATTTAGTATCACAAGTTCTTCGATTCACAAGCCTTCGACTAGACTTTTCCGAGGAGCTGATTTCATACAAATATCTGCGCGCTTATCTCTAAATCGAATTTAACGATATACAAAATTAAAATTGCGATAGGCTGGAAAGAACCGATGGTTGAAGGTGTGTCGCATAGATATAGGTACGTTATTGACTGAGATAAGTGAATGTATCAGGTGGTGCTTTCGTTCGGCAATAATTTATACGATTACAGTTCTCTTAGTTTGATAGGCAATATTTGAAAAATTATTCTCAACGATTAGAATTTTCTTAACTCAACGATCTTATCTTTCAATCGCCGTGTTGTATTTCGGTTGCCATCAGCCCCTCTAAACAATTTTCAGTGCGACAGATTATTTGCCAGCATACAGAGTAAGATATTTAACATTCACACATAGTTACTTCAGGTCAGCTTGTGTCTCAAAACCGTTTGACTAGTTGGATCGCCCATACGCGCCGCATATTTCAATGTCGTCCTTTAGACTTCACAACCGGGGTCATTTGGTGAGGGTAGAGCGTTTTCCTGTTAACCACAACACACAATATGTGTATTTCGGACACCTTACTGAATGACTAACAACATATTCATAGAACATGTAAATAAGATTGCTTTATTGACTATGGAAGCATGCCATCGTGCAAACACCAAGGAAGTTACATGTTTTTTGTTCATCTTTTGTGTAAGAGAAAGTTTACAGTTGCAGACTTCCCAGTACAATCAGAAGTGATGCAGTGAGAGTTATCTCAACACCATGAATTACAACAGACCCTTTACATCGTTTACTTAGTTCTTCGCCTTTCTACATTTCATTATTTACTTGTTTGTGTTAAGACGTTAACGTTAAGAGAACCAAGTAACGGCTGCCGGGAAAGATTTTTGAACACTACCCAAACTAACTTTGCAGCGTAGTTAACGGTTTCCACCTCAAGGCTACTAGGTTGCAAGTGAGAATTGAATAAGGTTTCTGAAGAATCTTCAGGTTTCGTTAGCCTTCGTTCGGTTTGAACGGCGAGGCCTGGTGACATTAGGTTCAATGAGCCATGTTTGTGTGTATAAAGACAGTTCGACAAACCCTACCACGTCTTTTAGCAGGTCGTTCGAGAGCCACTTGATCTTCGAGCAAGCGTAAGTTACCTGACACTCGCTAGCACTCACCTTACGTCACGTACGTACGCTAACTCTCGGGCATCCTCCGACTCCCACTTAGTTGATTGTGATCTGTCCCATCACGGACACTTACGGACCTATTTGCTTTTTTTGTATTCAAATCGTTTATATCTAACTGTTCAATGTGAGTGACAGGGAGCAGTTGTTTGCAAAGTGATAGAGGTTCGGAAGTGTTTTTGTGTTCGTTTTGTTGGCTGGATTATCAACGAGGCAGATGTAGTTGTAAACTCGCAAATTTTTACTTTCAACCCCATTTTTTTGTCCAGATCTTGTTCTGAACGTTTTGGTATCTGAGAATCATCTTCCAGCTGAATTACGTGATCGACTACTGGATGTTCTGCTTCTTCGTCATGTTCATTTGCACGACCGCGTTCGTGGTCGCAGTGCTACAAATCTGCCGCTGATTCGTTCCGTTGCCGATATCGGGAAACGTCAGTCATCTAAAGAAGTCGATAAGGGTCAGCAATTACTAACTCTCAGATTGCTTATTTCGACCACTAATTTTTGTTCTGTTAAGGTCACCACAACCGTTTCACAGCATTTACTCCATACAGTTCATTGCTTGTCGTGTGCTGTTCTATAGACATAATAAGCTATAAAAATTCAAAAGCTTGTTTCTTTCAGAAGTTTGAACAAAGACAGGTGAAATACGAAGAGTGGTAGATGAAGGCATTTTTTATTGAAACATCAGCATTGTGAACTTTCAAGCGTTCGCAACGTGAACAACTACTCACTTTTATTCAGACTTCATATCCGTTGCTGTTAACTACTGGATATTCAGTTTGTAAGAACCAACCCTGCTTGCTGATCTACGCATGATATTTCCAAGTCTTTACCTATGTTTATTCGTATTCACGTTTGGCTGCCACGTTTACATCGTGCCCACTTTCAAAATGTAAGTACTAGCGTTTCACTAGATATGGAACCTTCCCAAACCATACTTGATATCGGATCGTTATACGTTTTAGACTAGCACTAGTGATTTGGACGCAGTCTATGCATCCGACTGAATCATCACCCTTAAAATTTCACCTACACTGCTTATTTCACTGAATTTCTTGGTTAGTAGTTTTGGATGATAAACGAAATCGATCTTAAACCAAACAAGGTTAAAAGTTTCAATGCCACTAGTAGGTCCACCATCGTTGGTTCGGTAGGGTACCCCCAAAGCCTCATTTTCGAATCGAGTAATCCCGTTGACTACAAACGCATGAAACATCGGCCTTTCCGTTTGTTGCTGACGCCTTTTTAAGCATAAGTCTCTTCCGTGTTTTTCACTGATTGAAGATTAAAATTGTGAAAAACTACGGTTTAATGTACACTCTTGTGTAAACAGCTAGTCAGGAACAGATTGTATCAGTCGCACGTACCAGACATAAAATCTCCGTAAATCTCGCTTGCAGTTTTGCATGTGTGTACATACTTCTCGATGTCGATCGCCTAAGTGGTCTTTATTGGATAACTTTTAGTCTTTGCTTTGTCAACTTTTGTACGTCCTATGCGTCTCCCACCGTTTTGTTTGACTGGGCGTCCTATATGAAAACTACACAATATAGTCAGTTAGATGTAGAAAGCCACGTGCTTTTGTACTGGTTTATTAACACCAGATTACTCCATTTATGATGAACATTGTTCCGTTAACTCTTTTACGAATAGTGTTGATAGGCTTCACTTTCTATTCCTGTTTCATCTGGTTGTATGATTTCGAGAGCGCCATTCCCATTTACAGAATACCCTACAGTTCTGTAGTCATGGCAGCTGTTCGGTCAGCATTGTGGGTTTATTTTGAGTACATTTAATGAAGTTGTGCGTGGGGTCGAGTAAGAGATGTTGTGTGTACGTGACCGATATTCGTTGTAGCCCACATAAACGATGCTTACCTGGACGCCAGTACCAACAACAACGAACAACGGATTGCCTTATTCGCTTGAAGCGGACACATCTCCCGTCTATTCTCCTATGTAAATTCGCGACGAATGTTGACAGGGGCAATGCAGTTATACACAGTATACGCACCTGATCCATGTGGGTGTACATTGCAGATTTGTCTGTTCTTTTTGCCCAAGAATTTATGTTCACATCGATCTGTTGCGACCAAATGATCCTGCTTGTACTCTTGCCTTTTTCAACCACAGTCTCATAATTAAGTGTGGACAAATTTTGCGCAAAATAGAGGCTGGTAACAATGACAGTGCGTTCACAAACGTAGGTACGTGATTAGTCGCTTTTTGTAACGAGGCATATTTTCAAGTGTATACCTTGTGAAGATTTAACTCCTCCGTAGAACTGTTCTTTACGGCCACTAGTTCAGCTGTGTTGACGTTCTGTTTAGCCTATAAATACCATTTTATTTATTTATTTTTTGGTGAGAACTCAGTTTTTGTAAGTCTCCATTTTTTGAAGCGACACTATAGGTTCATCCCCGCTTTTGGCTTTACTGGTCAGTGCAAGTGAGCAACGTATTACCGCATTCAACCCCATACGTGAAATAGTACCGAATATCAGTCAGTTGTACCAGCTGGATAGCTCACTTCTGGCTAGCGACTTTCATTTTTGTTCCTCCAGTACTCTACGGCTTGAGTATTTAATGTTTTTTTCTTCCATATCATAACGTTTCAGAGCTCACTAGTCAACATTCGCTCGCAAAGTTTCCGACTTTTACTGGGATTGACAACCTGGATCCTTCTGCCGCAGCTCATGGGACAGCCGAAGCTCACGCTCATACAGCCGGTCACCCCGAAGCTCTATCGGGTAGCTTGCAAGGCAAAGTGAGTGACCTCTCGGTTTCGGTCTGCTTCGGCTCACTGACCATTTGTGCATTTTTCACTCGCAATCTTTACAGGGGGTGAGTTGACGCGGGGACGAAAATACCTGTTCCTTGCTGGAACTAAGAAGATGTCTTCTCACTATCATAAAACCGCGGTGGAGGTCGGGCCTTTCCCGTGAAGAAAATGTCGAGAGAGGAGTCTGTAGGTGGGAGGAACGCTGTGCTCAAGTTGCGCAGCACGCGGTGTTTGCTGCAGTTAGCTCCAATAATCGGTGTATTAGCTGCACATTAGTTTGCTCTCTACGATGTGTATGTTGCTTACGCAACCATGTTAGTGTTTCCAGTGTCGTGTGCCAAATGACTTTAGGATCTATGTATGTGGCGTTGTAGGTGGAATCGGCAGTTGTTTAAATCATTAATCATTTATCCTACACGAGAACCTTAGTAAGGGTATAGCAGTGAGTAATTTTGTTCCGTCCTCTCTGTACTTCCATTTCTTCTTGAACAGCCTATTTTTATGGGCGATTTGCTTGCCTCCTCCATTAGTACATGTGGATTTGTTTTTACGGTCCGTTTCTAACCGTTATAACCCACCTACTCCGGTCTCTGTCGACCAGTAACTGTATGTGTCGAGCTTGTATTGGTAAATTAATAGCCTCTAAACAAACTTTATTGTTTTCTGTATACTCTGGAGAAGTGTATGCTGCTGCTCAGGCGTTTGACCTTTAGAGAAGTTAGAGAAAGATCGTCAAGACAAATGTCATCAAAGTTGTGTTGTTTTATCACTTTTTACGGACGAGCTTGTAATTAATCTTTCTCCATTGTCTATCAGTCTGAAAACTCCAGCGGCAGGATTTTGTCTCGCCGTTCCACTTAGATTTACGGATTTTATTCGTTCTTTGGTTCACGTTTTGGCTAGCTGTAATAAGGTTATCATGAAACAGATTTCGAACACCAGTTCGTCGAGATCGGTGTTCGCTGAGGCGCGTTACACTTTGTATTGACTGCTACCAACGAAACGAAAGTTTGTCCTGGGGTTTCGTTCGGGAGGCTAAACATGACAAATGTGGTCGACCACAACAAATTGCTGTTCCACTTGAATAATGTGATCAACTACAATTGACCGATACTTCAGATGCATGATTGAAAACTTCACTCTGTGTATATGCATTTAAAAAAACTGGAGGTGCTCTCTTACACGCAGTCGTTTTGTTGATCACAATCCAAACTAGAGCGTGGTTCTTTTGACCACTAACCTTTCAGTATGATAGGTTAGAAATAAGTCACGGACGATAAAATTAAAAACAAAAGCGATTTTCGGTTGTACGAGTGAATCTTTTCTTCTTTTATGACAGTGTTTGTTACAAACAGGGGTCGTTCTAAGTGTTGAAAGTCTTGAAAGGTTTTTGATTTTGTAGGAGTCGTACCCTGGTCCGAAAAAAGTGTGCAGGTTGGATTAACGGTGCGTGTTTGTCCAAAGAGGTGTGGAATTTAAACAATGCTGTTTGGTTTTAGGCCGCACTTAAGCGTTACCGGCACGGGGAATTCTGTGCAGCAGTAATGCAAGGTAGCAACAGGCATCTGTTAGTAGTACCCCCACAAGACGCAGTTTTCGGGAAAAGTCTATTACACTTAATTTTCTTTGGGAAAAAAATCATCCTTACGTGAACTTTGGTGGGTTTTGTGACATCACCGACAAATACATCTTACATTCTTTGTTATGCGAGAATCGTCATGTTCTGAGTCGAAAACAAGTTGTTTGACAGCTTCCAGACCTTTTCTATACTTTCCAGATCTGTTGAACTCATACGTGCTCACTACTGGCGACTACGTGCCTTTGTCCGCTCTACTTAGCACAAATTGTGTTCTTATCACAATATCCTGACGATTATGTGCCAGCACGTTATAGGGTTCCCTAGCCGTACAGTAGGCGAACGTTTCCACAACGACCTTAGGGATGATTGTGAATCATTTTAAAAGGCAGAAGCCGTACAATCGTTCACAGATGCAGGTTGGGCTTGAATATCGACAACGATTCAAAAAAAGTTCTAAAATGCTGAAAATTATAACAAACGCACAATACTTTATGCTTTCAAACCTTGTGTCGGCAAGATTGGATTAAATACATAGTTGGCTATTAATTCGATTTACTTGCTGCTCAAGGAGTCGCCACTCAGAAAAGAGGATTTCGTTGCTATCTCTGGATACGGAGGTTTTCTGAGGCGGTCCTGCATTCGCCGCTTATTGAAAAAGTTCCCATTTGACCTCTGTTGTGACGTTTTTCAGCGTTTTGAAAGCTCAGATCTAGTGCACACAAACATTCATGCACCATTTGTCAAGGAACTCCAGCGACCTTCCATTTGTACATTAGAGATCAATACCCTTGTTTCTGTCACAATGGTGGTAGAACTCTGTTTGCAAACCACTGCTGTCTTTTATCACCGAAGACATTAAAACAATCACCTTGGAACTTCTGTAGAGGATTATGATAGAATAACGTCTTAGTAATGCGACAACCACCCGCAAAGAAGAATTCTCAACATTTTGTAATTTTACTGTAGACAAGACTGAAAACCGAGGGACGAGGGCAGGTTTGAAGGAGCATATTGTTTGCCATCAGAACAAACACCATGAACTTTATAATACCCTTTTAGCAGGCCTTTTTTTACATCGTCGGTGATATTTTTGAATTCGATCGCTCTATTGGCTGGATCGTTTCGGCATTGCTTTGCGTGAACAAAAACAACTGCAATTAAATACCTGAACTGTGTGGTTGACATCAAGCATGTGAGTTTCTCGGATTGACAACACCGTCAGCCAACATAACGATTGTTCATTTGTGTCAGCTTGGCTTTCAGAATTTCAGTACACTGGTAGGACCGACGGAAGCTTGTCAATACTACGAGTACAAAGCAGTGGAAAGCTCTTCAGCTTATTTCCAAGAAATGATTGCCGTCGTCGCACTGGTGAACATCAATGAGGTACGGATTTTCTACAAACAAAGAGAACGTCTCCCATAACAAAGCGGAACTCTTGTTACCATCACAAGTCGATGATCGGAGGTGCAAACTTTGTTGATATGGCCATGGGACCTTTATACAGTTGTGCAAATGCCATATCAAAATAAGACAAATATCATGCAATGTAAAGGGGAAAACGGCTAAAGCAGATGGAACAAGAATGATGTTGCCTCTGTAGGAAGTAGAGAAATATGGGAGCAAAAAGAACTTGGTCGTTTTTATCGCACCCGTTCAGCTCCACTGATCAGTTTACAGCAATTGTTTATATTATCAAGTTAATACGAAAATTAACCTCTCCTTGAGGAGCACCTGGAGGAAAAAATGGGCGAACTGAAATGTCTATTTGGCTGCATGAGGGAGTAGTGTTCACCTAATAACATATCGGAAAGCACAGAATTATAGGGTGATGGCTTCAAACGAAGTGTAATTTAACCCATGAGGATATGCACAGCAAAACTCTGAATGCGTATGTCATGTATGTGCTTCTACGTGCCAAACGGTCTGTTTCGTGACGAAGGTTTACGATTTTGTGGTTGCTAATACACCACTATAAATTCGAAGAATGGCATTTGGGCGCGTTGGATGCGGGTTCCGTTTCCTTGTGAGGAAGTTTAATTTTGTGATATTTTTCCTGAGTTTACGCAGAGGTGTACCGAACAAAAGTATTGATCGATCCACTAAATCGAACGCATCATGAAGTACGGCAGTTGTTGGTCAGTGGTACGCATGACGCAGCTCTAGAACTTGACGAAGAGTGAAAAATTGCTTAATGCATCCTCGTCCAGAACTGAACCGTGCCTGTTTTTTCTGGTGTCTGCTCCCTGAGCTGCGGTGAGTTAAAGAGGTATAGTTGATACCATAACCCTAGTAAAGACTGGGTTCAAGCTAATTGTCTCATGGTTTTCGCAAGTGCCTCGAGCACCACTTTATCGAAAGCCTTCAGCGCACAGGGGTGCTCTCCGTTGTTCATTCATGTTAAAACAACTGAGTCAAAACTTTTACGCCTTCTCACCTTTGGAACCTGCTAGCACGAAATCATCTAGACCAGCAGTCCTATTACGCTTGAGAGTTGAAATGCAATTACGGACCTCGGTTTTAGTAGGTGGTCCCATATTTATTGACCAGGGAGCTAGTGCAAGTTTGTTTTGGTAACACTGTAAAAGCAGGAGACCAGCTAAACTGACCCCCAAAGTGTTCTGCCGAGCGCTCTATCCTGACTGGAATGTATATAACTCAAAGTGTGACCGTCAGCGTCCTTGAAATATAGAGTGATTCCACCATGCTAAGTATCCTCCGAGTAGCCTTAGTTGTTTACAGTCGGTGACGCTATGCTATCGTTCATGCAGGCAAATTGTTTTCATCAGAAGGACCCGATTTACAATTAAGGGATAGTCAGTTATGTACTTTCGGTCTCAAAAACACTAGGCGGTCACTAATTCTATAGACGGACACATAGCCGGCTATCAAATGTGGCCAAACCAATCTGAATCATTAGCCTGGAAGTTTTACATCCCTTGCCGGTTACCCTAATTTGTTCGGCCTACAAATTACACGTGTAGCTGTCAAGGTCGTCTGTTTCTCCGTCGGATCGGAACTGGCAGATGTTTCTCACATTCCGACTAATTAGGTCGTCCCAACAGTGCAACCGGCTTGTCTAGTTTTTATGATTCATTTGACGTCTGACTAATTCTAACCATTCATAGTTGACATTACGTGTCTGACGAGGGAAAAAATGTGTCAAGATTGCGACCATCAAATGGTTTGCTGAAACCCAGAAGGCAGTGTATAGTAGATTAACGTTTATTAACAGAACGGAATAAGTGAAACATGTCAAGCATCACATACTCCACTATGATTGACCTACTTTGTTTGTCAGCAAACCACTTTTTATATTAATATAACAGCGAGAAGACCGGCACTGGTAGATGCTAGCATTCCGTATTGCCTCTTCGGCACTTTTTCTCCTTCCGGATACATTTCGTAACCTTCTTATTGTTGTATGAAATATTATTGAGTAAACTTCTTTTGAGTTGTGAACCCACAAAGCAATTTATATACAAATAACACTGTACAAACTGTTAACTGACGCATTCTAAATCGTTAGCTTCAGTATGAGTTCGCGATAGCGTGCATACTTGAAGATAAGTGATGGTAGGTAGCAAAGAAATGCACGATGTTTGGAGTGAAAGGTACAGCTACTTTGTTTAGCTTCACATTACTCAACATTTGTTGATACTGCATTGGTTCCTAGATTTTCGCCGGGGGAAAAGATAGTTGTGTTGGTCTTTCGGTCTCTTTCTTGGGAGGCGTGTGGTGCAAGAAAATAGTTAATTTAAACTACACCTACTGGTACACAGTTATGTACCCAGTGAACACTGAAACGCACTAAAACAACATTCTGATAAATGTGTGCAGCTGATGACCCCTAACGGCTAGCTATAAAGGTAGTCAGATGAGATCTCGTGCCTATCATTTCTCTTCCATGGACTGATTGAGTAGTGTTTTAAGAATGAACCGATTCAGCCGTAGCCATAGTAGTAGCCGTAATCATGACCCTAAAAAGTTTCCTTCTGCACTGTGGTGTACATCACGTGATACTCTAGTTTATATTAGTGAGCCCGATATTTAATGAGAAGTGATCTGCTAGTGGGTGACTTATGTAAAAGATTTACTTGAGGAGGATATGGCCTCTTAGAATCGGAGTTATTTTAATGTTGCTGGATTATGTGGAAGGTTTTTCTGGTTCTAGTGTCTATTCTAGTGACCCGTTTCGGAGAATTTTCGAGAAGTTCTATGTCATTTTCAGGTAGGGTAGATAAGCCTATTTGCTAATTTCTGAGTGTTGATCAGTCTAGTGGCGAATGTTTCAGGGCGAGAGGTTCTAATCAAGAGACAAACAGGAGCGGACAACCTCTGGTCGGTATTTTTCCAGGTCTCTTTGCACAGTTCTGCTTGCACGTTACAAGGGCTGGTTTACGTAGATTGGTTTAACTCAAACGTGTATGATTCTTAGTCTGAATAATGTTCCACCAGTGTGCGCGCGTCCTAGATTATCCACTTGTTATTAGGTCATCTGATTACATGGTCCGTCCTTTCTTTTTCTTAGTAAAGTCTGTGAAGCATTACACGTAGTGAAAGTTGATGTGTTCCTGCATATAAAATGCTCCTGTGCGCTCTTAACACAACTATCTCCTGTTCACTAACCACTGAAGCAAGTATGCACAGTGTTCCAAAATTACACCGTTTCTTATGATTGCGATGATCGCCTGGTTGTTGGATAAAACGTTTTATGCAGTACGGAACAGTGCGGTATTTTATGCAAGCTGACCACTTCGCACGAACGCACTCCCATATACACTGAGTTCGGTTCAGTACAGGCCGGGTGATGGTCGTTCATCTTTGCCTAACAGTGCTGTGGTTTAGGTGAACGCTCGATGGTCCGGGCAGCTAACGATTAATGCAGTCAACTCGGCTATTCCAGTCTTGTTAGCCATCTGCCGTCCATATCGTCAATCGTTCACATTGACGATATTGCTCGATTAGCTGTTGAGTTTGATGTTCATAATACGGTCTTAACTGAACTAAACTCACCAGTTTGACGGATCGTCACTGAACTCGATTGGGAGGACTATGGGTCCACTACAAAGTGAGTTCCACTCTGTCGGTCACTCTTAAGTGTGTTCGTGTGTGGACTTGCGTGTGTCCTTTTAAATGTATATTGGTACATTTGTGTGTGTGTGTGTCTACATGATATACAGACAACCGGCTATCGTAAGACGCCGCTTTATTCCATGCTTTCCATGCGTTCGAGATTATAGCTTTAAATATTTTCTCTTTGTGTGTGCGATTAATACTTTGTGCTTATTTTTCATCTTGAGGTAGTTTTACGAAATTCCTGTTGGGACCATTAATCACGGAAGTTGTTTGACCAGGTGCAGAAGCTTCACGGTCCGAGAAATAGAGATACAAAAGTTCGAGCGTATTGTATGTAATGATTGTTGTGTGACACCCAGCAAGATGAGTTTCGATGGCGCCGTTGGGTAACTAATTTAAAAGGACCTATGTTTGACGCTACGTGTGTTAAACTGAGCATGCCCATCTAATAATGAGATTTACTTTACGAAGACTGTTAGAGTTGCGGCTATACGAAATCTGTGTAGGTGGTTTTGCTATTACTGAAGAGAGATTAGTACCAATGCTCGAAATATACCACATAATGGTTAATTTTTTCCCTTGGTGTTGAAGATTACGGCGGTTCAGAGAATCGGAAACTCCAAATAGAAGATGATTGAACAATGCACGTCACCACTGACTCCGCATGCATCAGGCAAAAGGCCATCTTGCCCACCTGGCTCACCCAGCTTTGCATACGTTCTAGTCGTTAAAACATCGCAGTTTTCACTGTCAGATGACTTCAACCGACCTGTTTTGAGAAGAAGCACAAAACTCGAATTTTGAACCCAACTCGTGATGAAGCTGTGCACTACTACTGAGCTCCTGCAAAAGCGATTCTCCAGTCCAGTGCTTCCATCTTGAACTGTTTGATCCCATTGGCTGTTTTTACGCAGAGGTTGCGGTCGAACGTAAAGGACATTTAAACTCCGTATTTCAGTTTCATGTTTATGATGATAGGATATGTACCCAACATTTCATATTTCCACAACTTACTGCTATCATCTGATCGTCGCATCCTTTCCGTCAGCGGGTTGACAAAATAAATAGGTATTTCTACATATTTAACAGAGCGCTTCTAAACTTACCGTTGATTTTACGTACCAGAGAGACTCACGCACACACTCCACCGGGTTCAGATTCTACGGACGTACTGCTCAAAGAGGGATTCATGTTCTAGTTGAATATTTCAGAATGTCACCTGATCTTGTCTGATGCAGTCACATTGTGATGCTGTACCATAAACATCTCTTTGCCAGCTGTTGTTGGCAACAAGTGGTTTCTTTTAACATTGTAGTATTC
>LUCH01004672.1:20370-36678 GCA_013368495.1 Paragonimus heterotremus | reverse complement strand
TTTTTTTTCGATATGAAAAAAATTGCTGGTGTATGTTGTGGCAGAGGGCATGGGGATTTGTCGAAACGCACGGTTGTAACGAAGTGACACTTCATTATAAAAAATCGAGATCATCAGGGGGAACAAAAGTCCATTTAGATGACCCATTATGTTACACTTCTTACAAGAACAAGGAAGCGTTGGTATTTTATGTACTTTCGAACTGTGTAGCAAAACTGTAAGGGTTGCCTACACTTTGTTAAGTTGCTGGATAGAATAGGTAATAGACTTGAAGGCAAATCTATACAATCTACTAGGAAGGTAAATGAAAGTATGGCAAATGAGTGAAAGAAAGTTTAACGAATACGATCAGACAACAGTAAGACCGGGGGTGATGTAATATGTGGCAGTACGATTCACAAGATAAATGAGAAAAAGAAAAATGAATGTAGAGAATTAGATGAAATAGCAGGAAAGCTTTGTGACCATGGGAAGTTACAGGAAGATACACCATCAGGGTAAATGACCCGAATGAAAACGAAAGCACCAATGGATCGCACAAATATAGGACAAACGAATGTGAATAGTTTCAACTCTTTCATCGTTACACAAGAAGTAAAAATGTTCCAAGATTTCGATGGGTTGAACTTCAGTGGATTGCCATGTTTTGTTTTCTTACTTTTGTTGATTCGCCTTATGAAAATGCAGGTTGATCCCTGTTAATATAGGCAGGTGTATTACATTGTAACCCCAGTAGCGTATTTGTACACAGTAACTAACTAGAAGTTTGCGAATTGCAAAGTGAGAGAGAGCTCGGAATAGCACAAGGAACGACGTCGATAAGTGACTGTACGGTTGTAGCCCCGGTCATCCTGAATGTTCCATTCTAGGCACAGGAAGCCTGATGGCGTCTTACAAATGATATCATGCCATATACTAGCGAATATATTGTAGTGTAAAACCCGATAACTTGATTTTCGATATTTTTGCAATCATTAAAAGCGGTACACAGAACATACTACGATATGTTATCAACTAACATAAGCCGTGGTTGGACAAGGTTTCTTAGTGTACAGTCCCAAAAAACAGCATCACAGCTTTGGTAAACCAATCCAAGATTAGTAAGGTGAGAAGGGGGTTATCATAACTTATAATACTCTTGACAATAATACACCGCAAGACAATGGCCAATAACAAATAACACCACGGGTGCAATGCGTGTAGCTCACACGGAGACAACAGAACATGAGTGATTAATGCATCGAGTCGACGTCAGCAAACATAGGGAGGGGCAAACGTGACACTAATCACTACATGAATGGGAAACGAATAGATCAACGAACAAACATCATTACGAGGCGGAGTGATTCAATACCTACAACAGCAGCTTACTCAGTCGAGAACATATTCCGAATCTTGAGGCATTCTGTCGGTGGCACAACAAACGGTGGTTTTTGAGATTTATCCAGTAAGGCTATAGTATAAAAATAAACGTGCAGTTGATCAGTTGAATGAAACGGATAACGCACAATGTACGAACAATACGAATCTAGGATAAGTATTTCCATTCAGAAGGATTTTGTGACACTTTTACCAGCTTACAAATACGTATCTGGTATTTATTCATCTGTGAATAAGTGATGCCTATATTTGATACACTGCCGTGGCAATGGCTGATTCACGTGAGATTTGTATAGTTGAGACAACTGAAAGGATACTCCAGTTGGGAAAGTCTGAAAAAATTACACCGATTTTAAGCTGTTCTCAGGTTTACTGTGACTAATAACTTTAACCACCAATGAGCGCGCTACTCCGCTTTTGAACCAACAGTAGTGAAGAAAAGGTGTTGCACCCAAGGTGTGGCACAAAAACAACCGCACAAGGCTTTTTAGTTCTTGGCAGAAGGTGGCAACAGATCAAGAAAATCAGTTTAATTGGAGATCAGCGTACAGTTACTAGCGACTGGAGGGGAGGGGGACTGAACGTTTGTCTTACAAAATGAGCAGAACAAAGAGGTGAAAATGAAACCAAGTACAATTCTCGCATTTGAGCGAAAAAAATGAAACGATGAAGGTACAACACACAGTCAAATTGTGGGACCTAACCTTCACATGTGTATAGGCGTTCTTTTAGTCTGAAGGAACGTGGTATTAAGTAACGGGCCGATGATAATAAACATGAGATGGCGCAACTAAATGGGGGAACAAGAACGCATCGAATTCAGTAAATATTTAAAAATGGAAGAAATGAGATTGGCATGGAAACGGTTCGAAACGGTTGACCGGATGACACAGGTATGAATCGTTATCCAGTTACGTGGGTGAGATATCGGTCGATGTCGCATAGCCTAGACTAGCACCCCACAGCCAATACCAGTCGGCTCGATTTGGAAAGGACATGGGGTTGCACAACGCAAAACGAGGTAGTGATATGTTTATACCCCCAGGTCCTTGCCGCTCGGACCCGCAGATGTGACATCGTGATTCGCACAAACGAGCACATGTCGACACAGTTGCGGCGAATGGCCCATGGATGGTCCCTGCCTTACCTGATCCCTGCCATCCGGTCCCACCCTGCCACTGCCAGGTCTCGCCGATCCCGCGCCATTCGCGAACGCCGATACACGTCTCGACCTCATACACGTAGCGAACGATGTCCGGCCAAAGTTGAGGGATGCTGTGAAATGATGTATGATAATGAATGCGAAGAGATTTGTAACACGCGAATACAGTAAGCCAACAGTGGCGTCAGTAAAAAAAAAAGGATTCCTACTGATGTCATAAACGTAACAGCACCAATGAAATTAGCGAAACAATGCCCAAGTTACAAAAAACCTCACAGCGGTCAACGACTGACGTGACAACTTGACCTGGTTGTGTTAACATTCGCGAGTTGCCCATCTGAGACCATGAGACCAACTTGATTCACAGTAGATAACACGAACGGTCCGCTGCCCGGGTTCAGTGGCGTGAATGTTGCCTGTCTGGTTGAGTGATATTAAAATAAAGATAACTACTGAGGCAGAACACAGAAGTCGCCTTGAGGATATCGATTAATATTCGATTGCAATTAGGCTACTTGGTAGTAAGGTGTAGGCACACTAATTCTGAATAACTGAAATCAGGGATAAGATTTTCATGCACAAAGTTCCACTATTAACCCCCATTTTAACTAGGGTTTATTCTTCCTTTCATAGCTTTCTGTCAGTTAAGCAATCGTGTCAACCAATGATACATTTCTGATGATGATAATCTTATAATTCATTGTTGAACTATACACTTGAATTTATTTTCCATGAGATTCGAATTCAGGGACCTATGAAAAAGTTTCTCTGCTTATATTTACTAGCATAACTGTTACGGTTAGCATAAATCTGACCCAAAGAACACGATTCCACTGTCAGAATTAGGATACGGCAAACCGTTACTGAGATATGAATAAACATGAGATCCAAATATTTTTCCGCGCGCTCATGCGGCCGGCCACAAGGTCAATTATTTCTATAGATACAGATCGGTTTTTTATGTAAATTTACAAAGCCTCTGGTAGCTAAATGCACTGCCTATTCGGAATCTGCCTTGTCCGCGTTTTCATAAGTTCTTGTCGATCGGAGTTTGTCAGTCAATCGGAAGGAGATTCTATTTGCGCAGTTTGTATGAGTTTTCGCGTTTATGCTCAATAGAATACGGTTATAACATGCTCTGATAAAGCGTTTTTAGCGCCTATGGTGCAAGGTGTTCTATGCCACGTGAACTACTGAGTCAAACGCTGTCTAGATAGATGCACCCATGTAAACATACAAATGTACCGGTTTGACAAAATTATATCCCAATCCGATCTGCAGCCCATTAAAAAAGTGACGAGGACGTTGCAAAAAAATAAAAGTTCCGTGAAAACAAAAAGGAAACAAAAACCGGGTAAATAATTCTAATAGAATGAGCGATTATCCAAGCATACCATCAGACGCGGAACGCTGCTACTCAGCATAATAGTTTAAACCAGCAATATTGTGATGGATTACCAAATCGGAGGTATGTTTATTCGATGGAATAGCTCATCGAGGTGGTGAAATACGGCTAAAGCTCAGAGTGGGTGGATTACGGAAGACAAAGGCGATCGGATGAAATCGGATCAACGGGTAAGAAACAGAAAGCAAGAACAACCCATAACAGAAATTGTCAGTCGCATGCAGGCAGAAGTGTGTGTGACGTGAGAACCTGTGAGTTGGACGATAAAGATAGTGTTTTAGTGAACTTTTTGCCACAAAATGAACGACCAAGAAGCCCACGATGCAACAAGCATCACTTGTTCACTTTAGCTAATCAAACAATACGGGTCTTTAGTATTCGTGACCACAACACTGTCAGACCGTCGTGCGATAAACGTTCAGCATGTAACCCAATCAACGCAGTCCAGATGATCGCATAACCAAAGACTTAAAAATATGCGCTGACAAACGAGTGCTTACGCGGTCATCTTACTTAAGACGAGCTGATTGGCGGGAACGACATCTTCATCATGAACAGGCGACTATTCCTAATGACGACCAAAATTGACCACACACAAAAGTTATATACTTCTGTTCAACGACAACCGGACGTCCTTTCGACGACTGAGACTAGGCTATGAGGGTTAGGTAACCTTGATTACAGTGATCTTGGTTGGAACTGTAACCATACCAACGGGCTCCTGTGTCGTTACCACTGAGGCATCGTCAGTTTAAACATGATAAAATGACGAATGTCCATAGATCAATAGAAACAAACGTGGCTCCAAAAAAGTGGAGAACATGTATGAATAGCATAGAAATGCCTCAAGCGATGGTGGGCGTCCGATAACCGAGAACTTCGCATTGTTCGAGTGATCACTCTGCTCAGTCTGAATCAGTGTTCCAACAAGAGGTTAATCGAGCACTTTCTGTGAGGATTTGTGTACGCCTTGACCAAAGTAAGCTAACGCTGACCTATCAACGCGCAGTGTGTTTAGATTTGGTTAACGTTGATGCACACCGTCCACCTCGGACCATCAAAGATACAGAACGATGAGTATAAGATTCCACAACACGTGTTCAGCGGTATACAGTTTCGTCATCACATGGATATAGTTTAAGCTAGGATCAAGTCAGCAGAATTTCGCGTTTCGAGCCAAAACTCGAATGATAGTGACCAACAGGATAAGTGGCCGACACTTTAATTTTTACTGATGAATGTGCTTTTACTCCGTTTTATAACTATCTGAACTCCCTCCACCCAAACCTCTCTGTATCTTATGAGGTAGAGGTGAATAACTGCTTGCCGTTCTTAGACATTTTTATAGCCAGGCGTCAAGATGGTACATTGCAACGATCTGTTTATCGAAAGGCAACTTGGAGTGGACAATATTTGCAGTTCTCCAGCTTCGTACCTATTGTTTATAAACGAGGGCCAGTGAAAACGTTATTCCACAGAAGCAGAATGATTTGCACAGCAGATCAATTGGCGAAAGAAGAAGAGTTTATTAGGGAAACGCTGGTGGATAACGGCTACCCTGAAAAGTTTGTGGATATTCACAGTAAGATGAAAGAACCAAAAGTGGTCAGCTACAGTGCGCAGAAAAAGAACATATTTCTGCAAATTCAATTCACAGGTGACCACCTGACTAACAACATTAGTCACAAATTGATGTCGGCGTTGCAACGCACCTACCCACCGGCTCAACTACGTATCCTGCTAAGCACTAGGGACTTGGCTCTTCGTAGCAGCGGTACACACTCAACCGATCAGTCTGTCTCCCACGTAATATACCAATTCAATTGCATTGACATCTACATAGGCAGGACAGATCGGCGTTTGCATCAACGTATGACGGAGCACACTCCTAAGTGGTTATCAACGGCAATCTCAAAAAACGACCTAATGACTGTAACAAGCTCGAAAACCCCGGCTTCATCGATCACCAAACACATATTAGCAACCGGTCACCTAGATGACCCTGTTAAATCGTCCAAGATATCGTTACGTAATCGCAACCCGAAACTGTTGGCGATTAGCTAGGCCGTGCTAATCAAACAACACCGACCAGTTTTGTGTGCACAGAAGGCGCTGACGCAATCAATCTCCTTGCCGTGGAACTGATTGAACTATTAGCAGGTGAAAGGTCAGAACTATGTGGTTGGTTCGTTCAACTGTTGTTGCTATACGCAGTTTGTATAAAATTGGCCAGTTTTACGTTGGCGACTGATGAGAGTAAATCGAAGTGTTAACATCTCGCGATATATGTCTTCTCTCTGTTTTGACTAGATAAGAAATCATCATTATCACTATCATTTCCAGGTTTGGGCCGTATCCATGAATATGACTTCGGCTGCTGTTGGTTTTGACATTGATCCACGAGGGTGCACAGTAATCAATAGGCGCAAATGAACAAAGAACAGAAGAAAAAGAAAAAAAGAACGGGAGACAACAAAAACAGTGGAGCTTCAGGAAACTGAAAAGTGTGGACAAAGTTGCGGATACAGGCTCGCTGTTGGCTGCGGCACCACATCATGTTAGAGGGTGTTTACAACCAGCAGTGTTGAAGGCCGTAAACCCCTACACCGAGCAGACGGCACCTATCAAGCGTGTTCAGAGGGGACGGTCAAAGTGACCACGTCATCAAACGGCCAACGTGTGGCCATACTGGAAAACCCGCGGTACGGCATAGGGAGTACGTAACCCAACTAGCGAGGATTGTGAATTTTCATCACCTCACCTATCGGCCGCGAACTTGTGCCGATGGACTGTTGCGTTGTGCACACAGTCAACCCACATCAAACGGGAACCGGTGGAGACGACGGTGATGAGACACCGAGTATACACGCATCTACTGCATGAATGGGCCAGGTCTTCGAACCACAGATAAAAAATGAGTGCACACACGCATTTTAAACTCAGTACTTAAACGGCAAATGGAGGACTCAGCGACGCTACAAGTAACAAAGGTTCACAAATGTACTGCGAGCTTCCAATATCCACGTGGATACCCTCAGCAAAATTGCAAACTGGCGAGATGACACCAAACGGATAGGTGAAGCGAACGGTGGTCTCACGCGGCCTGTCAGCAATACAAAGGGTTAGGGCCAACCAAATTCTGTCGCAATACTTGGGAGGTGCAAAGTGCATACCATACAGACCAGCCACACCATTTAATTGGCTCAACATGGTCTGCAAGTTCTCTGTAGAAGAGCTAAGTAAGGCAACATCCTCCTGATACAAAACAACAGTCAACTAAACCATCTGGCAGAGGCTCCACTCCTTAGAACTTACCAGTGTTTCTCCCGGAATATCATCTATATTGAAGTCGAAAAGGAAAGGGAAGATCGAGGACGCCTATGGAACGTTACCTAACGTAGAAAACGCATGATATAGCTGTTCAAAAATGCGTATTTTTTAGCTGAGAGTGGGTATACAACGATTCTAATAAATAAACACATCACGGGAACTTGTTTACGGTGGAGATAACCCACAGTGTACGCCGGGTAACCGAAGCGAAAGTAGCCTCCGGGATTATGTCGGAAACTTCTCTTATCTGGTTTTCTCTGTGTTTTAAAAACTGCCGTATTGAGATCCGTAAGCACCTTGGGTGCGACACCTTGGAACTTTTGGGGAAATGGGTGAGTGCTGATAAGCGTTAGCCAGTTTTCCACATGGGAAAGAGAAGTGTGATGAGTTCAGACAACTATCTTTTACCATCATTTTTGACAAGTGCTGGGAAAAGAAGGACCGAGCCTCGGCCGTCATCATGTTTCAATAATTTAAGCTTCAAAGCCACTTCAGTTTCTGACAGAGGATCGTATGGAACATCACAACCAACTAAATTATCTTCATCATCCGCAGTTCAATAAGCTGATTGAAGTCAGCTTAACTGTTCTTCAAAGAGCCCAGCTCATCAGTCAAACAGCAAAGACGAGCTGCAAATTATTGAGCCATCTTTCTCAGACACAACCAATGCAACTACAAATGAGGGAGAATACCAACCGGCTATTCACTTTTCTACCTCTGGCTTGTCCGAAGTAGATCTCATTTTCTTTACGCAGACTCTTAGTTAGTTCGGGTTTCAGTTCACGACATCCCTTGTGGTATTTGGAGTCAGGGAAATCGGTCGATTTTGTTCACAATTCCTGCGAAAATCCGCTGCCGTCTTATCTGCAGCGCTACTTTGAAATAGACCTCTTCACAAGAGCCCTACATTGCTGCTGTGATTTCTATCTAATGCGCGTTTGGATTACTCTACTGTTGTGACCTGGGCAGTTCAACTGCCAGTGTTGTTAGACGCTCAGTATAATTGTGCTTCTCAACTTCTAACTAAACACTTGCTGTTTACAAGTAGATGATCTCCTAGCTAACCATAAAACAAAGCCAGCACAAATGACGGCATGATATGATTTAACGGTATTACTCCAAAACGAACGACAACCTCTAATGTAGTGAAGCCCCGACAGCTGCAGGGAAGCATGATCAGTTTGTGTCTACAGATGAGTTGTCCGCGACGGTCCCCATGTGACGCATTGTTGTCGTTTGTCGAAATGCACTACTAGATACACTAACTCCATGAAATGGGTATAACTGTAGTAACTGATCGCCAGTCAGGGTGTCGCAACCGAACACCAAACATACCACCTGCCTACTTCTCTCCCAGAGTAAGATGACCAAGTTGTGCGTTTCTGTTAACAACAAGCACAATTATGTCTATTTCAAGCTGTCCCAAAAAATCACAGGACAGCGTAGAGGACGTTCTCGACAGCAACTGGGCTATAGTGCGTGGTGTGAAATGCGAATGGTTACCGGTTCGATCTTCGTTCGTAATATCCCATGAGTCCACACAGGGACGAAATCGGTCACAGTGACGTGGCTGTTTGAGCGTTAGCACCACGACGTATTGCAATGACGCGCTTTCACCTATTGGGTTGATCACATATACAAAGTATGTTGTTCTTTTAGGCTAATGGCATTCGAGCAGCAAAAGGGGAACAAGATAGAGAATCCAACGACTACGCTAATGGTCGGAAACTGACCTTAACATTCACAACTGAGATGGATTCTGTGTCATACAGATTAAATACAAACCCGTATCGTTTCCATCTTAAGGTGTCTCCATATTACTTTTGCGTGTTTCGATACAAATCTCGTGACTTGATAGCTGATTAATACAACCAAAGGGGCTTCTCTGAGATTGTTCTACTAGAGTTTGCAGCCAAATTGTTCGAACTAACACAGTGGGGCAGAGAACGGAAACTGAGACGTTGCATTGATGTCTTAACACTGCGCAAGTGCTTACATGGGTAGACGTAGTAAACCAGTCGTATTTGCTGTCGCTCACAGTATACACCTAAGATACGGCCGTTTGGTCAAAATGGGCGCGTGGTACCTTTTGACAACCCTCTTCTCTACCATTCTAGTATGTTCCGGCCACCGTGGTTCGTTGACACACGCTGGCACGACTCGGTTAGTAGGTTTACTAAGGTGAGTTGTCATAAAAATGAACCTGCTTCTACACTTCGTATCCGGTGCTATATAATATGTAAAGCACGAAACAACACAGAATAGATAGAACAATACCAAGAAACACATTGGATATCTTGGATTGATATCGAGTCAGGGAAAAACTATACTGAAAAATGCAAGTGATATAAAGACCGGGACTGGAGTTTCGCTCTTATTAAAGCTCATCAGTAGTGCATATCCTTGTCCAGATCAGAGTTTGCACTCTGACCCTTGTGCCTGTGAGACTAGCGTGTTAAGCACAACGTCAGCAACCTCACAATAAGTATGACCGAATATTCAACTCCAAACGCTTAACCACAAACTTGTGTGAATAGTGTTCAGCTTGCCTGATCATTTCGGAAGGAGAATGAACAGAATCATTCTGTTCTATCCAGTCGATAACCCCGTGATCAGGACCTCCCAGTTAGGTTGAAGTTACTGTCTTCATTGAACCAACTGAGCATGGTTTATCAGTAGTGAAGGTTCGGGGATTTAGATTATCTCAAAATTGAACACCATCCACACTTGATCGCAGCCTTCTCATCTGGACAAGGATATGCACTATTGATGAGCTCTAATAAGAGTAAAACTCGAGTCTAGTGTTTCCTCTCGAAGTGGGCTAGCCGAAAGGCTTATCTGAATGCGAAGGCTGCGATCAAGTGTGGGTGGTGTTCAATTTTTAAATAATCTAAATCATCGAGCCTTCACTACTGATATAAAGACGTCTTAAAGTGAAATCATTCGGAATCTTGTTCACTCTAGTTAGTCGTCAATCAAGGATAGCATACTGTCCGTTGACTTTCCGACGCCACACTAGTATTACACAAGCAATCACTACGGCACTCATCGAATATCGGCATAAATTATGGAAGATGGACAGATCCTGATTACACAGACGACAGTTGTTGCGTGACCATTTTCGACCACCTCAGATAAACCTACCGTAAGATACTATGTTTCGCTAGATACCACAGAATGCCCCTTGCAGCTTTAAAATGAGGAATGCTTCTGCAAAGCTGTTGTGGCCATGTAGATCAAATATTGGATAACGAAATTATGAAGTGTCGGCCGGTTTGTGACATTAGCAAAGATAGCGACTAATCGGGTTGTGCAAACAGTTGGTTCCAGTGACCACCAGCGAAGTGGTGAGCAAAAGGAAGCGCAACGGCTAAGGAAGATAATCAGGTTATCGTTGTTTGGCTAGATTATCCATAGAACAAGGACAGTAAATGAAACGGGGCAGCTGAACGCCACAGGAATGCTGTTACGCGGACCCTACCTTGCCCTCACACCTAAGTTGATTACTGATGGACAGCGGGATGTGAATCACGGGGGTTTTATGGTTAGACAGATTTAATCATCTTTTTTACTCCTAAGTTAAACTGTGCTGCCGTAAAGCCTGAATATGAACTGCTGACGGATTGATTTTAGTGAGTACGGGGCACCGGACCAGTGACGAGAAAGCATGTGCAGGAAGTGTTGTATGTTATTGGATAAGAGGAGTTCATAAAACTGAAGTCGAATTCACACAGACATACACTCACTCCGAATGTTGTTGTCGCAACCGATCCCGGAGGACATAGACGGGCACATAGGGAGGTCGATCCGGATTAGCCTCGTTCTCCCTTAATTGCTGTTGTAGCAAATCTGTTGTACGGAAATGAAAAGAATGAATGACACAATAGCTCGAGGTAAGTATGTCCAGAGATCTTTTTTCTACGTGTCAAGTTGAATGACAGGCATTTGCACTAAAACTTCGTGGGAAAACAGAACAATCAATAACCAGTGCCAACAGATGGGTTGGGTAATTTCAAACTATAAACCTGGGTTCTAGGCGGTTGCTCCAGGTTATCCATGGTGGCTGTGAAGTCGTCAAGATCACCGATGAACGAGGATGTCGAAAGACAGACAGGTACTCGAAATAGCCAGTAATCAGGAGTTAGGTAATGGATATCAATAACACTGAACAAATCCGAGTTTAAATGGTTTGATCTCAAGATCTATCAGTTAAACAACATCACTTCGTGACTTGAAGTAGAAGTATGGATCAAGCTTGGCCCCTGTTGGCTTTGGCCCAAATCGCTTTTAAACACTTGAACTAACTACAGAAACTTTATTGGACTGGTAATCTTAATAGCAGCTAATACAATAAGCTTCAACCATGTGTTGCTCACTCAAATAAAAGATAGAAGATAGATCAACCGATGAGCTTGTAAGATATCGAGACGACCGAATTGCTAAAAACACCGGATAATATTTTTATTGACATGTGTAAGAACATTTAACCAAACTAAGCCATCAGCTTGAATAAATGTACAAAGAGATGACATATACTCGCAATGGCGAAGAACAAACTTACGCACAACTTCTGCGACTAAGTCTCGAATGCGCGCGGTTTTTTGTTCCAACAGCTGTATGCGCCTATTGCGCACCCACCGAACGAATAATAGTAAGCCAACCACGGTTAAGATGGCCAACAACACCCAGAAGACGGTCACACACATCCGTGCAAACCATCGAACCCAGCGGAGTAGACGGCACATGCCCGTGAAGTACGGTTGTATGCTTTCTAGCTCGTATATGTCATCAGGTTTACTGTAGTATAAAAAAGGACGGGTTAGAGTGGGCAGGATTGACTGACGATTTTGAAATCACAGGTTAGCTAACGAATTTGCGATAGTTCAGCGGTAACGACGCTCGTCTGCCAACCATAAAATTGCATATATGAACCCTCATAATCCCGGCTGTTCGTGACCAAATTTGGGAGAGATCATAGCAACCAGCGCACATACAAATAGGACGTATTGTGGAAACTTAACGTTGAGGATAACTCGATGAGAACGAAAAACATTAAATTAGAGATACAGTTGTAACCGCAAACGCGTCAAGTATTTTTGAATTGTAGAAGCGAGGGCTAAAAAGATCACAGAGGCCAAAACAATCACACAAACGACAACGTAAGTGACACAAGCGAGGCGACCCACGATTTATAACACTTCAACCACCGCATCGTCTGAGTTTACACAGAATTACCACATCAAGCTAGGCAGAAAAACATGGTAAAACTCCAGGGAAAATAGCAAGAAGCAACTCTCCATCACGTCGTAAGTTGAAGCCCACAATTTGTTAGACCACATTAGACTCGAAGGTTGTTGGATAATATCACGTCCAGACCACCTACACCTGGTGAGTCTGAGCACACAATAAACTGCTGACGGACTGTGTTTGAGAATAGGTTGGAGAACACCATGAAATACTTTCCATCAAAACAGTGTTTGGTTCCCGTGACTAAGTGTAAGCCAATGTAAGCTGGCGGCCTGAAGTGGATTTGATCTATTCAAACCGACGGATGTTGGCGAACCACATGCTAAATTGATTCGCACAGTCTAACACAACACGGAGTATGTAGGATGACAAGCGATACATATGCGGATAATGTTAAATCTACGACGAGCTCAAAAAGAAGGAGGCGTCTGTGTATAACGAAGAGGAACTAGGAAGACTGATTGCCCACAATTGTCACGTTAGCTTTGAAACCCAAATGCCATGCAGACTTCCGACGAATTCAGTCATCTGATAATGTAAAACGCACACACAAATAACGGGTCTACAAGAATGGTTTGATCACCGAAATATTTAGCCATCTCACGAGAGGCGGCTGAGCTGAACCGTTAAAACAGAGCCTAAGTAATTTCGCGTTGTTGACCAACCATGAGACTCCATGTACAATAATAAATATTCCAGCTCGATCGCAAAACCATACCTCACTGTTATCGCAAGATAGCCCCAGTGTACAGCGGGCACCATATTCATTTAAAGGCCAATGAAGTCAGATGAATAACAATTAAGATGTCACGACTATATACGGTGGGACTGACCGATTTCGTCAGGTTTGCGCTGTTATCCCGAACCTCACTGATGCTGACAACCAGAAATAGTGACTTTCAGCTGTCTGCTTGAAGCTGCTTCGTAGGAGTCTAATCAGTCATTTTATATTCTCAGTATTATTTGAAACTGTTAAACATGTACAGACGTAGTATGAAAGGTGTAGTCATAAACTACAAAAGACTACATAGTCTGGCATTAGTCGTTTATTATCACGCAGATGGGAGGCTCAATTAAAATTTTCATTATATATTTGCCTTGTCTAACTAAACATGTGGGGAGAGGAGTGGTTTAAGCAGTCATCAACCTTCAAGCGGAATCGTTACGGTAATGAAAATTTAGTAGCTTTACAAAGTGAGGTGGAGGTGCAAAATCGGAAGGTGGAGTAAGGAGCGTGCTAAGTTCCTCGAGTTCTTGTTAACGTAGAACCATATATACGAACATGGAGACTAATAAATATCGATATAACCGATCGTGTACTCAGAAAATGTGGACAAACTTGCAATGCGTTTTTTCGGATCGTAGGAAGTTTTTCAAGTATCGATCCATAGCACGAAGCTCCCTCCACGTACGTTTCGATGGCGTACGGGCTGATCGTTCTACCGTACTTATCTGTAAAACCAAGGACTTTATCCCCTCTGATCTGTGTGCGAACTTGTCTAGCAGGAGGTCAGTTGGTTAGAGGGGGTTAGGTTGGCCGTAAAGAATTTCGAATTGTAGATGTCTAGTTCGCGCTGAATCAAGAAAATTGTTATAACTAAGGACGAGTAACTATGGAAAAGAAACACTAGTTTGGAACACCTGTAATATACGAAATGGGTCAAACAGCTGAAAACAACATGGTGCTAGAACAGCAGTTCATGAGACAACTTTGGACACCGTTGTTGCATGGAAACATATCTTAAATTCACAATGGGCAACTGAAGTCAATCAGCACGGAAATGATAGGTGGGCCAAGAATGCACAAGGATAGTGCACTTCTACGTCCGATCCTGTACATAGACAATTCATCTTATCATGCAAGTTCGCGTTGGCTGACAGGTATTTTGGATTTCAACTACAAAGTGTTATTCAACATGGCCTGAAAGATTTTCTAATTGACAGAAACCTTAGAACACGTTTCGGTGAGCACAAGTAATGAACTACATAGATGTTGACTTTTTTTATCATCGTTCTTCTTCGCAAGACAGTCGAATATTTAAGTGAGTTTGTCTGTGTTCTGAACTGGGATATAAGTAGTCAACAGAAATACAATAAAGACCTTGTTTTATCATGCACAGAAAACATCAAATCTGACTTTGAAAGAATTGCGTACAGATGGATGGGTGGTGTTGCTATCGGTTGTCCATCAGGCCCAACACTAGCGGACACCCTAGGAATGACATAGCGGCAAGTCCCAGATAATATAACTAAAACCGTGTTATACAAACGATACGTTGATAACAGTTTGACTCATTTCTGACCATCTTGACAAATATTAAATTCATCCGATCTCTAACCCACGAAATTGGATCGGGCAACAGTTTAATATTTTTGGATGTACTCATTACTAGACATGCGGGTGGAAAGTTACACCGTCTAGTTTTCATTGCCAAACAACGTGAAGTGGTTAGTGGTTTGAGTTTTGTTCCGATGGTTTACAAACGTCGTTTAGTCAAAACCCATACCTGTTTCCACCCAATTCGGTGCCAAGAGCATCGTAGGCAACAAGTTTGAAATGTATCTTTCCCACATGAAGGAGTAGAAACAGCGCATTTCTCCAGATTCGTGGGAATGCATTCGAATCTCGCGCTTGTCCAGTCGCTTGCCACTCCCGTTCAACCAAACCCTGAGCAGCCACCACTGACATTCGAGCGCTTGATAAACCACTGGCTGCACAATGATATTCACCTGTTTGAAGAGAGGGGAAATTCTTGTAGATTATGTACCACACTCGTGTTTATGACAGAGAAGGGGTGTCAATTCAGAATTGTGAAACACGGACGTCATAAAAATGAGAAAAAGAACAGAACAAGACACACAACAATAACAAGGGAAGAAAATTTAAAACTTATATACAAAATTTTGGTATTCTCTTTACAGAAATCGCTGCATCTTTTTTTTCTTTAAAGCATATGTATAATGATAGACAAAGAAGATCACGGCAAGGACAACAGTGGCTCTTGCTGGACTGGGGTCTTAACCTTAAGTGTCTTTGTCTAATGAGATGGCATCTTCTGGACCATATCAAGAAAGCGCCAGCACAGCCAAACTTGGCATCAGTTAAGTCACGGACTGCTTACCGTAGTGTGCTCTTCAGCCACACAGATGAAGTGCAAACAAGGCCCAATATAGCAGTTTCTCGTCAGATATGAGTAAAAACTTTCCGAACCATCATAGCTAATGACGTGAAATTACTTCAAGTAAAGGGACGCTATTTATTCTTAGAACACATCACTGCTTTCGCGGTGATTCTTTCACATCCTGATAGTACCCCGCAGATAGGCTATCAAAAAAATATCCTACGCACATAAACGAGGCGGTGAACGACAAATACAGCCACAAAACCAGCAAGCCTTATTTATGGCCGGTCTTGAATTATAGACACAGAGTGGCTGTGTTTTGCAACTGCCCCGCAGTACTGAGAGTACTGCCACTTTAAGTACGCTAATCTATGACGCAACATGTATGCGATGTCCACGTCAACCAGACATGATTCGGTTTACCACACACTAACGCAAGAACTCTTTTCGAACATTACCATCCAATTCATGAGAACACTCGAAGTAAACAAACTATTCGCCTACGTTTAGACTATCGTTCTTCAGAATAGAATGGTAGTCAAAACGTGGACTAGGTATGACAGTCAATCAATGAAATATGGAGTGTGAGTAGATCTAATCAGACACCGCCTCAAAATGAGCGTTAGGTAGTCGACTGATGCAGCAACAGTAGCAAACGTGTA
>LUCH01004672.1:7534-20270 GCA_013368495.1 Paragonimus heterotremus | reverse complement strand
TAACATAACAGAAAAAGTGAAGCTTCAGACTTTACATGCGACGAGCGGGTATCAGATCCAAGGCAGACAAAGTGCCTGAACCTTAACACATTGTTTGAGAACACATACGATAAAGGGGGCTCAAGTTCGATTATTGAAACTACAAACTTAAAATGTGTTGTCACTGAGAACCAGAGCAGAAAACTCGAACACGGAGCATCGTGAGATGAAAACATCATGACTGCGACAATTTTAACAGATGCAATATGAAAAGGAGAGAATGAAACGTCGGTCCCAATAACAACGAGCTGTAAATTTATAGAGAAGCCAATAATTATACGGACGCACGCATGCTATCGAGTATGACACACCCCCATGACTAAGGGCGTTTTTAATTAGCGGTGCAGATGGTCGCGCCCTCCCAGTCGGGCAGACGCCAGCTTCTTTATCATTTCCATGAGCATTTTCAACTTTCAACTGTGCTCATAAGCACTATAGTTTGGATTACCGTTAATCCCAAAATGACGGATTAATAAATAAGTATGTGTATGCAGAGAGAAAACTAAGCACCAAAAAGGACCGACAACACTACGGATACCAGTTCATCACTGACTATGACATGTTGTCAAATACGATACGCTGCCACCTCCCCATCATCACCACCATAATAAACAGCAATACATCAATGATTCACACTGATGCTTAACTGTCACACAACCATTAAAAAAAAAGAAACAAACCCTGTTTAGGAAGAGAGAAGAAAAAAGGGAGAGGGTACCTAATCACTAAAAATAGCTACGTCTACATTCAAACATACGACACCACGGCGCCTACCCCTTGCAAACAAACAACTGAGCTGTAAGTGAACAACTTGTGTCACCGCCTACTATCCTCTAGATTTCGTTCAACGGTCGACAGCCTAAATGAGCAATGGAAGGCGTGGCAAACATTCTATCAGCATACAGAGTTAGCGACTCGACCAGTGTAGACAGGTTCTAACTACTTCGGCAATCGACCAAAAATAGAAGTTACCAAATACTCGACGATAAATTATAGTCGTCCATTGAAATTGCCCAAATGACTGGACGACTGGAGAAAACGTTTACCAAATAATAAGACTAAATGCGAATTCGGTTCGTATGAATAAGAGCACTCAGTCACAGGGAAAACAGAACTCAAACACGAACTGAAAACCACATTCGTGGCCAGCAACCGAACTTTTTAAGGTTACTGGTGACAGGGGATGGCAGATACATCACACGCCTTCGTTGGTTCTCTGCATACATCGTTTACAATACTCTAAACGGAGGTGGCGCCATCCAAATGAAAGGAGTGATCAACAACCCCAAGTGGTCTGCCAACAACAACAAAATTAGGATCATGATCAACACAAACTCGTTACACCAGCTGTGGTCGAAAAGATATCACCGCGAGAAGTAATCTAGGCAATGTAGACCGCATATTCAAAATCCAACAGCCTATAACTTAGAAGGAGCTGCATTTCGAAATCCTCGGGACTTTTTAGCGCTCTTTCCGAAATACTATCACACAGAGGAAGAGAAACGGAGATACACCTTGGGGAAGCCACTCAAACAAAGAACTGTCAGGTTAACTACTAGTAACTGCGTTCAGCAAACAGAAAACGTTCCGGTGGTTCAGATGACAACCTATCACCAGTATCTTTCAAACAGTCGTGCAAAAAGACCACAACCTAAAGTCTTACAGTGTTTTAACAATGTAAGTCAGAGAATCACTTCTACTTTCGACGGAAGGTCATTGGAAATTACGAACCCAAACGCGGTATCTTCATAGTTCACGTTTTTGGCAGAAATTCAAGGTAGTGTTTCTCTGAGTGTTCAGCTTAATTATCGAGTCACCATGACAAGATGTGAAGTCAACAGCTACACTTTTTAAATATAATCTCATCAACTTCCCGCCGATGACCCATACAAAGACGAATCGGGTTAAACATTTGTCTACTCTCTGACAGAAGTTCCCTTCCACTCCTTGGAAACATTAACGATTGTAACGTAGATCCGTGTGATTCAAATTTCTGGATACAAGTTAAAAGCCATGTAATCGGAAGCACTGACAGTTCCTTTTTTCGTCCAGAGACCACAAGATGTTCTCTACCATGCCATAGTGAAGCACGTGCAAACCGCATGAAATCATGTTAAAGTCGAGAGTTGTATTCCATCCTGTTAAGTAGAGTGCATCAGTACTACAACATTCACTTTTAAGTGGATAAATGTGTAAAACAAAAAACGTCTATGTGTAAACAGTTTGAAAGTAAACTGCTAGCCAAACAGCTACAAGGATGCACAACTAAGCTATTTTAGGTTCATTTTTGAACCACGACTCTAGTTTTGCGAATCGGAAGGACTGAGCAATTTTATGAAAGTAAAGATAAACAAATAAGTCGCTTGATGAAAGTAAAACGCCGAAAACAGGGTTTCATCTGATGATCTTGGTAACAGCAACATGTGGTCTTGACCATAAAACCTGTCAAAACCAACGTGCATATGAAGATAAGGTGTTGGCCCATATTTTACATGGCGCTAGTGAACTCACACCATACTGGTACTTCTGTCAACTGGATGTTGATCAAACGTAGATATGGGAAATTTGAATTGATCGGGACTAGAACAAACGACGGTAAAGCTGATCATCACCGAATCAGTTCAAGCAAAAAAGTGGACATGCAGACAAGAATGACACTTTTAATCACAATTATCTCAACGTTTCGAGCAAAAAAAAGCAAGCACTCAAAAGGAACGCTTACCTGCATAACGACTCAGTATTTCATAGGCGATACTCAACATAGGTAATGCTTCCGTTACATCCTTTTGATGCAAACAACCCTGAAATGACAAAAAATAATCAACGATAAAGAAAAAACGCGGACCACACTCACCTGTAGCTCCATGGTGTTCATCATTCCTGGAGAGATAGCGCTACCACAAACTATTTTCTGCAGATCTATAGAGCAAACAGACGAACGGTTAGGGGACAAGAACTAAGACACGGAGCAAAAACATATCAGTCGTGATGTAAGTGTGATGTAAGTAAATTGTTTCGATATTCGTCGAAATCAAACACAGAAGAGTTAGTGTTATATAGTTATTCTTGGTTAGACGGAGTGGGCGAGTTAAGTACTGTTCTACTAATGTTACAGTCAACGTGATCACGTAATCATACGAATATAGCCATGTTCAAATTTGATCGGGTGATACCGTCACTTGAATCATCGTTGATGGTGATACAGACGACAAATACTATAAGAGGTATTCGAGAAAACTACACAAATTGACAATTCGACAATTATCAACGGACAACCGTGCTATTGATTGTGACACGCCACCACGTTCGATAGCGTTTTCAGCTAGTGACATGCAGACACGAGGTCTTAAACCTAGCATGCAGCACCCTCAGATTTTACTCGAAGGACTAACAAACATGTGAATATTTGGTGGTATCCGATCCCTGGTAGTTTCGATAAGTAGCAACTAGCGCGACAAGTGGTTAGATGAAGTAAGAAGTTCATGGGAGTGTGAAACAAGTCATGATTCACTAACAAATAAATTCCCCCCCCATCGCAAGCGATACACACAGAACTGGTGTCCAAGCGGATAAAAACTACGGCTCACAATGTGAAATGTTCTCGGTTGGATTCTCCTACTTGGACTATCCCTTCTTGATGAATCCAAAAAAGAACGAAACATGTCGGAGAGTTTCGGTTTGATAGTGATTATCAAGAAACATTAGCGACACCAATTTGAGTTCCTGCAGCCGTAGCTAGTGCAAACTGATAACCAGAGGTAGACTGTATCCACTCATACTAACAGGGTGTAAAACAAGTTACAATTCGATTGTACATTTCCAATATTTCACCAATTAAATGCGTATCGTAAATGTTATTAATCGCACGCAAGTGTGCTTCTCGTTGCACATAACAAAATGAGTGTATACTCAGCGATAAAACCACAAAACTATCTAATACTTTTGGATGACTTGGTCAGAGTATATCACAGAACATCCACATTTTGTCTAACCAGCCAAAATCACTGCATGTCGTAATAGTGTAAAGGTGTTAACACATATTCACTTTTAATACAGTAGTGAAAAAAGTTACGAAGCCGTGAGACCGGGTGTGCACGTTTGCATCATCTACACACGTAGACAGACGAGGAACGAGTCAAGCGCGATCTGGACAGATATCACGTAACACAGGCGTATTCCAAGCTACACACATCAGATTGTAGAGGGTACATTGACAGATCGTGTGTCCAGAGACTAAGGGTGAGATATCTTAATGGATAACTTTCTATGAGAACTTCTGGTAGCCCATACAAACGGAATACAATTGAGCATGATAGTTTAGACTGCTAGAACTGAGTGTGTGTTATGATTCCTTATTTCGAGTTGTTTTAGACAACCAACTGAATTCAGAATAACTACGTTCGGTCTATAGTGATGTCTGTCTCGCAGTTGTTGTTATCCGATAGTTTGTCAAGCACTAACAACATAGCCAACTTTATTCACGAAGATCATGCCAGCATCCCTATCAGATCACCAACAAGATATCACCCCGTAACATTAGTTTTCGAGGTATTTAGGATGTGTGATGTTGCAAACTTTTGGCAGGCTGGTTGAGAATAATAACCCTATTTGCTTATACTGACACGGCTCAACACAAAACTAAGTTTAATGGTTTCTGTCGGTTTGACGTAACTGAACAGTACCACCCTTGAAATCATTGATTGCAGTCAGTGAAACAGTCACTGTCTTGAGCAAATCCGGAAAAGGATGTCGTTGTCCTTATATTAGGTTTCCTTTCAAGATCACCTTTCAGTGTCACTTCTTGACCGAATGGGGCCGAACGATTAACCACCATAATTCTGTCGTGTCTAACGTGTAATAAATAATGCAGTGGTCAACATGGTTGCCTCACGAAAGTGTGGCCGGACTTCATATCACGCTCGTGGCCAGGATATTCAGTACTAACGAGTTCTAACAGCAGATAAACCTGAGTTGGAGGCTTTTTATCAAAAGAGTCTGGTTGGAATGTCTATCAGAATAAGAACGCTGCATTCAAATGTGTTCAATCCATACTGTTATACTTAATGAAAAATTAATTCGTTTCCCTCATGCAAAATGACCTTAGCCAAAGCGAGCAAAAACCAGATAGAAGAGTAAAAGGTTTTCATGTTCGTTATCACAACAGCCTTGAATCTGATCATAAGGTGCTGTGGCTTGGGACCCTACTCACTTCAACAGTTACATGGGATATTCTAGAGGAAAACGTTACTAAAATGATTGAAAAGTTTTTGTAAAACCTAAGCGTTACATCAAAAACCATGCATGGTGTGCGACACAGTAGATCAAACCTGAGCAAGATGAAACTGTCAGATAGTGAAAACCCAAATATGATAATTCAACGTAACATTGACTCGATTCAGAGACTTTGATAGCCATTGTTGTTACAGAAGTAGTCCGATTAAAATGAGGTATAAAACGGAACTGAAACAGATCGAAGTGAAAATATGGGTGGAGAATATTACACTAAATCAGTTATACAAATGGATTTACCAGCCATCTTTCCAACTTCCCCATGATGATCTTTCAGTATCAGGTAGCTCAAACATAGCAGGCTGAAAGCAGTCAGACTGCATACCAAAATTAAGTTGGGTACATGGGAAACTAGACCGGAGATAAAACGGCCCATCGAGTTTGACGGTTCTGGCTGATAGCGACGGTGGAAGGTTGATTTCGTTCGACCGAAACTATCCGGCTGATAGTCAGTATCTTTGTCATCGGATAAAATTGAAGTGCTTGAACGAAACAATGAAGTTGAAGTGTTGTCTGACGTTCTAGGTGGCGTGAACAAGAGGCCGGGAGAAGTGGTTGTGCCCGCGTCTCGTTGGGATTCTCGTGAGCTAGGATGCAAGAAGTAAACATGGGGACCGCATCAGAAACATGCAGTGGATGGTACTCAGAGTTTACTTCAAAAGTAATTGAGTTCAGGACAGACAGCAGAATGGAATGTATGGCTATCAAAGCGCTTTAGAACAGCATGTTCTTTGTGTAGAATAAAATGAACTCTAAGCCACCCTCATGTTCAGTTGTCTATGTTTCAATGCAGATTCGGTGAACCTGGTACGCTGCTTCGCCATAAAGAAGGCTAGAAGCAGGTATAGTGAAGTACTGGTCAGTAGCACAACAACACTATCGATATGCTCGAAATCCAACTGTAATACAATCTGGACTTCAGTGGTTCCGAACCAGTGAGTTGTTTAGAGTAAACCAGAGTGCAAAACCAAACTAGTTGGAGTTCAACGACCCGTGCAGTCTCGTACGCACTGAGCATAACTGAAAAAAGGGGTTTTGCAACGTAACTGAAGCTGGCTAAGCTCCGCTTACATTCGGATTGGTCGATAAACCCTCAGCAATTTTCAGTGAGTCCATAAAAACAACCAGTTCGATTACTGAAGGTGTAGTGACCACAATTCACAGTTATATTTCATAATCCATTTTTGTACATTTTGTATATATTGTCTTGTTACCTTCATCTGTACACTTGTTTGAAACCATCACCATCTCTTTTCGAGTTGAATCGTCAACACGAATAAACAGGAGTTACCGCGCACCATCTATGTCTTCTTCGCTTGTGCGGATTTTTGAGCTGGTAAAGTAATTGCACGGCGAAATATTTTAGCTCCGCGTATCAGCTGATCTACCGACGCTTAACGTTCGTCATCCCACTTCGCGTGTGGAATTATCTATCCGTCGTCTAACGAACCTGCTACCTGGCGCTGTCCGTCTCTTTTGTGGTGGTCTATTCAATCCAGCGGACCCTGACTTATCTATGAGTCGTTCCTATTTTACTGATACGTCTTCCGTTACCGTAACCACTTTTCTTTGGTAGTACCATATTTTGGTCATTTTTATCATTTGATTGATCAGGCCACTACAAAGGACAATTGAATTAAGACATTCGAAATCTAACAAAGAGGAAGAGAGGCAGAAATATTTCAATTTTTTAAAACCCACAAAACTTGAAATATTTACCTATTTTGCCATCGTTTAACAAACTGACTCCTCGAGATAGATTCTGCATCTGACTGATCCGTGTCGGATACTTGAATACGACCGTCCTCTCGATGGTCCAAACTAAAACGAGACCGTACCGACGGGCGGGTGAACGTGGAACTAGAGTTATGGAGTGAGCGATTCACTTCGGAAATTCGCGATTGATTGTCTCGGCGCAGCCACCCAGCTACTCTGGACACAGTATTTGCAAATGGACTCGCTCGATCTGCACTGTCATCGGTCTCCGACTCAGAATTTGCCTCATTTCCATAATAAATATAAGTTTTTCGAGTGGGTGTATGACCAGCGGCACGCTGTGGAGTTGTGCCTCGTGAAAGTTGGTGACCAAAAGCAGAAACAGAAGTCGGAGTCTGAAACTTTTCAGGCACTAAGACCGAATTTGAGGGCCTGGTATACTCGTATGAAGAAATAGACGACCTTCCCAATGAAAGTCGAGATGAAGTAGTTATCTTTGAACTCACTGAAGTCTGAGCACCGCCGGATGGTGAAAGAACATCTGTAGGACGAGTTCCAACATCGAACGACAGAGAATCTCCGACGTTTTTCGCTTCATAGAACACAAAGAGAAGTACATAATTATTTGTTGCTACTTAACTATGAACTAGAAATGAAATTCGTCCGGTAAGGACGGTTGATAACAAACCTATAACACCAACTAAACCAAGAAAGCAAATAAAAATCACTAACGTGTTGTAATGCATAGGAATAATTAACACAAGCAATGAACACTGTATGTTAGAAGGCACGGAAGGGTGATAAACTAAACCCACGAAAAAGTAAACATACTAAGTAAATGTTGAAAAACACAAGAATCGGTCGATATAACCGGGGTTAGAAACAACAAGCCTATGGTAATATTTGTCCTTATCAACCACTTGTAGATCCGAACATGAGCAAAACTGTTTTTCTATACATCCCAGGTAATTACATTAACCAGCAAGTGAATAACCAATCACACCAACCAGCACCGCTAAATGCATGTACTCAGACACACTGAGAGCAACACAGCAGTGAGTCACACTGGCTCTTACTAACGAAACAACCGCGGATAGAGAAAGAGAGTAGTTCGGGACTAAGAGAGAAGGAAAGGTTGGAACATAGTTTCTAAAAAAAAACAACGCCTAAAATAAACGTTAAACACGAAAGTGCCAACAAGCAAACAGGTTGTGAGTGAGAGTAGGGCGGCACCTGTAAAACATCATCAACATCGACAGCAAAACATTGATGCTTAACTGCCACGCAGCTATGAAGGGAAAAAAAGTAAACCCTTCATAGGAAGAGAGGAGAAAAAAGAAGATGGGAATGGATCCAACTACTAAAAACAGCTACACCTATATTCAAACATTCAGCATCAAGGTGTCAACACCTTGCGAACAAACAACCGAGCTGTAAGTGAAGGTAAAGCATCGTGAAAAAGTCAACTTTCTAATGGCTGCCGTCATGCGGTTTAATTGCTTGCAGTTATTTTATAAACAAATCGACCAAAAAAACAGTATTCCAGACAATTGCTCCGATTATCCGCCAGCTGCCCTAATGTTTGTAGTAACAGAGTCTGATCAACGATGGAGATGAACTCAACACAAAGTTGCCAACCTACACTTACTTATTTCATAATAACAGATCAATATGTCTGTCACAACTAACGCCAGCTGGCTGAGGCACAAGCAGAGCGCTGGTGTAGCAGACTAGTTGGGATCATTAATACATTATGCAACCATCTAAGTCTGCACATCTTTGAAGATTGCGTCGGTAGAACAGACTGATTACCTGAATCAAATGTCTTCTAATCTTATTGTTCAGTACCGCCGACACCACCCGACAGTACACACACAACCGAATGGTTGGGAAGGTCCTTCAACACAAGTGGCTATATTTTGCAGTCAAAGTCACTTTGCACACACGATCCATGAAGTGTCAAAGATATGCTTCTGTCGAGCCCCAGTGGTGAGGGCCGACATATCCTTGAAGACGTACACTCACATTTCGCTTTCTATATCTCGTCGTCGCAATAACGTCCCTAATACATGAATCAATCGGCAAACTCAACTCCTTGATAACACGACAGAAAGTCTACGTAACAAATACAGTTTTGTAAAACCCTTGTTCACTTTTAGGCTGCAAGGTGCACATCGATCTGCTTCGCTGAGTGCGAAGTAGTGTCTGGCGTTGATTGCATTGATTGAGGATTGTTGAAAAGTAACACCCTGTAGTCTGTAGATGCAAAACCAACCAGCCCCGCACCAAGTAGCAGGTTTGAGGGAATGCTCTGTGAGTGTTCTAAGCAGTCCTCAATAATTCCCTTTGACGAAACTGAACAAGAACGACAACCTTGATTTACACCGCTTTAGTGTTGAATATGTTAAGTGGTTAGCCGCCATCCCTAGACTGAATGTCCATAGGCTAACATACTGACCTATGAAAGCCGCTCAGGATGAAATTCTGTCCTTTCTTCCCAATGCCTCTCTTTCGGGTTGCGATTAGTCAACGAAGTTCACAGGAGCCTTGAACTCTAGTTACAACGGGCTGAGTTGATCTGCTTGGTTTTTCCGAAAGCCCCTGATTTCTGTACCGAATGCAGAAACTATTGCTGAGTACCTACAGTTCAGAGGGACATCCTCAATCATCCGAACTAGCAGAAACAGCTGAACCCAAACCCTGAGAAACGCAGTTCCATTTTGGAGGTGTCCGCACTAGATCATATGGGTCTGTGGTTTTATTGCGCTCGAGAGCTGGGATACAATTTCAGAACTGTTTTCACAAACATATATATATATATATATATATATATATATATATATATATAACATGAGCCAGGTAAAAGTGGCTCTCAATCTACTAACCAAACAGGACAGGCTATAACAAGGCTAAGATAAGTGGTAAACAAAATTGCTTATAAAAATGTTCCATCCAGCGGCCCAAGCTTCTTGATTTACTAAAAATAAATGTCATGCGTCTCGTCGACAACAGGTAACAGTACACATAACCAAGGGAAGCCTGAGTTCGAGACGGAATCAATTTTGGTACGTGTATTATGTAATCACTCATATTTATCGGCGACCAAACTACCCTTGAGCTCCCTAGGTGTATTTCATCCTGGTTTGTCATGACTTACCATTAAGATCATTCAGTCTAGTATCTAGCAGCTCTAAGGACTTTCTTGACGTCCGCTATGTTGAACCTGAAAGCCAGTGTGCGGCATGCGAAATAACCCAGTCTGAACTACCCGTGACATTCCAGTCCGACAACAGTTAACGTTCCACAGGTTAGAACCGTTGTACTTGTAGTCTATGCCAGTTTAATGCATATGATTTGCTAAAAGCATGGCGCTCCTCTGAAGTCAGTCGCTTTAAGCAGAGGATGTCCAAGGAAATTAGTGACAAAACGACTAGGTGTCAGTGTATAGTTTAAAGCAGTGGTCCTGAATACATTCACACAACCTACATCAAATAATTATGTTCTCTCTTTGCGATAGGGCCCGAATCCAGCAAGGAGAGCGACAGGTGAAACAGTGACGTACACGAGATCCAAAATTAGACCCAGATTAAAAAAATAACCTGCGTTCAGCGCACAGCTACAATAACCGCCCCTCCCCCTCCATAACCTGAGTGGCTTAACGTTGGGGAAAATCTGACACCTAAACGGGATTCAACTTTGACTAGTTGACCGATCTGATCGTTTAGACTTCCAGCCAAAATGACCACGTGGGGAAGATGTATCGATCTAACGAAAGCAACGAGACCATAGTAGAAACGACCGGGACGCGTTGTCACGACAGTCAGCTGAGACATACGCAGACACAACGGGAATAATTCGGAGTTTGACGTCCAAGGGATTCCAAGTGGGTGGCACAAGGCTAACTGTTAATCTACCAATGTGGCTGTGGCCCGTGGGCTGAGGACTACACACACCCCAGCCTGGATGACAGTGGTGGGCATCAACGGGATCGATATGCTTGAGGGTCGATAGAGTTCACCCGTTCCGAGGACACGTTGGCGAACTTCGTCATTGCTGACACAGTGTACCCACCACACACCACTAACGCTTCGCAGACACCGGTGTTCGAGAACGGATGCTCTATGAACATCCTTTTTGAAAATGGACGAGGTTTTGCAGTCGTACAATGGGACTGTCCATGAAGTGGCATTGTATACTCGGCCTTTCTGTGAAAGATCGATATCATGCCGACACCACAGATGGTGTAAGTTTGCAAACAACATCCAAGTCTTTGCTATGCGAAGTGCAATCTTATCGGACACTCCATTTCGTCTATCAGTTGCATGTGGAGTGCGTGGGTCCTTTTTAAAAATGAGGACGATATTTGTCAAACGCCAGTCATGTGGAATAAATCCGCTGACCCAGAGTTTAGGGGGCAGAGCCGTCAACTCTAAGGCTAGGCCTTCATCCGCAAAAAGGACAGGAGAGAATTTGTCTGAGCCAGTGTAAAAATATTTTGTGGTATTTGTTTCATCCTTGAGTTGATAATCTATTTACGTTTTCCATTTCAGCTGTCACACGCCAATTGTTGGACGAATAGAGCCTATCATGCGGGCCTATTACCCTTCTGCTTCTGATGCGAGGTCGTTGGTTTGCGCCGTTGAATCTGATTGTTCACAACAAATTATTCGTCTAACAACGAAGTGATGGAACGGATTCTACGTCCTGAGAGGTTTGACATCTACCCTAACGCAGTTAAGGCTTCGAAAGAATGAAATCTGGTTTTGTACGTTCACTAATTTCTTGTCACCTCTTAATAGTCTCAATCCAAATAAATTGACTACTTTAACCAACTGCATCTCACCCTCGGTCCATGAGTATATCTCGGAATGGGATAGTTATGACGATGCAATCTCCATACCACGAGATCTCCATGTGAAGCCGAAGAGCGAAGTATCCGCTTGTCACCTGTCAATGACTTGCAGACAAGATGATGGACAGACACTGGACCAGCTTGCCAAAAGACGGTAATTCTAAAGCCACTAAGGCCGAGCAGAACTGAGACGATGCAATCCGAGATGCTTTCATAAGTGGTCAACTGTCTAGCCAGATCCGACAGCGACTGTTAGAACAAAAAGTCGCGGACTTTCAGGTCACTTTCGATCAGGCTAGATCGCTTGAACTGGCTGAAAAAGCAGTCCCAGTTATACCAGCCTGCTCCAACTAACACCAAGGTCTCTGAAAACCCATCCAGCCCTGCCAGAAACCCTGGGGTGACAGCCTCCGGCCCATGGATTGGCAAATTCTTCTTCCGTGGGTATGACAAACATCTCTGTTCAAGATGCGCTAAGCAATGGGTGTGGAAAGAAAGGGCACCTTCAAAAGGTTTGTAAGATGTCTCAGAACCGACAGCTCTGCTCTCTCTATCAGCCGCCCGTCAGTTTCGACTGTCACTGTCAGTGACATTACTAACCGATCTCGACTTCCTTCTGCCTTCCATATGCCTTCGAGCGATAATCGTTTTCTGAGGCCAAGACAACTGGTAAACACTGGCGCTATCAATGTCCGCACTCTCCGACAAGTCGGTCAACAAACTGCTCTGGCCAGTACTTTCACAAGTCTAGGTATTGATGTGCGCTGTGTGTCGGAGACGCGAGTCTACGATTTTAACATGGTTATTCATTTGATCTCACCTCTAGATAACTGTCCATCC